>CAUYQV010091825.1:0-13533 GCA_963574575.1 Galagoides demidoff
TCACAGCTCATAGCAACCTCCAACTCCTGGGCTCAAGCGAGTCTCCTGCCTCCGCCTCCCAAGTAGCTGGGACCACAGGCACCCGCCACAACGCCCGGCCATTTTTTGGTTGCAGCCATCATTGTTGTTTGGTGGGCCGGGCTGGGGATTCGAACCCACCACCTTAGGTGTACGTGGCTGGCGCCTTAGCCGATTGAGCCACAGGCACCGAGCCAAAAATAGAAATTTTAAACAAGACTTGCTCTGAGTCTAAATAGTCTTCCCCATGGCATTCAGCAAAGCAAAGTAAAGCAAGCAAAGAACTGGAGTCACGTGGAGGTATTTAGGAATTCTACCCCATGGGGTGAGGCAGAGGGGCAAATGAGTAAAGCCCTTCTGATGGGCTACTCTCTCCAGAGAGGTGACTGTTTTCTAGGCCCTGCAGTGCCTTCCAGTGAGCTGGCCTCACTCCAGCTTTGCAGACGATTCCACGAATGGTGTCATGGCTTGCGAGCCCCAAGGGTCCCAAGTGGCTATTTGCTGTGATAGACAGCAGTGTGCTAGGCATTGTGCATACAACTCACCAGAGCACAGTAAAAGTGACCTTTACTCATTTTTTTTTTTTTGGCCAGGGCCAGGTTTGAACCCACTACCTCAGGTATATGGGACCAGTGCTCTACTCCTTTGAGCCACAGACACCATCCTCATTTTTTTTTTTTTTTTGAGACTCACTCCATCACTCTGGTTAGAGTACAGTGGCATCACAGCTCACAGCAACCTCAAACTCTTGGGCTCAAGCAGTCCTCTTGCCTCAGCCTCCCAAGTAGCTGGGACTACAGGCACCTGCCACAACGCCCAGCTGGTTTTTCTATTTTTTTTTTTTTTTTGAGACAGAGTCTCAAGCTGTCACCCTGGGTAGAGTGCTGTGGTATCACAGCTCACAGCAACCTCAAACTCTTGGACATAAGTCTCCCAAGTAGCTGGGACTACAGGCGCCCATCACAACACCTGGGTATTTTTTTTGTTGTAGTTGTCATTGCTGTTTTAGATGGCTGGGGCTAGGTTCGAACCTGCCAGCCTTGGTGTATGTGCTGGCGCTACCCACTGAACTACCTATTGGTACCGCCTGATTTTTCTATTTTTAGTAAAGATGGGTTCTTGCTCTTTCTCAGGCTGGTCTCAAACTCCTGAGCTCAAGTAATCCACACACTTAGGTCTCCCAGAGTCCTAGGAATACAGGAATGAGCCACTTTGCCCAGCCCTTGACCCCATTTTTTAACCAGATACTCCACCTCCAATATGTAGAGTTAGCCATTCAATGTTTTACCACTAAACTGTGGGCCATGCAGAACATAGGTCCCCATAACTACGATGTCCTCCTGAAAGGAGGCTGGAAATTAACAGGGAAGAGATTCATGGCGTGCCCTTCAGTTCAGAGATGACATTCCTCTTGTTCTAAGGAAGGCTTGAAATGTACTTCTATTTTCCCAAACTAGTCACCCACTCCCTCACACACACTTGTGACCAGCGACACCTGTGTGTGGCTAGTGAGGGTGAGGTGAGAGTTACAGTTTGGGGTCAGCATACAGATGGAGCCACTGTCCTAACCCTGTGTTTCTCAACAAAGCTGGGTAGAGATCTACGGGCAAACTCTATGTTCAAGAATTTGAGGCTGCTGTGAGCTGTGATGCCACAGCACTCGACCCAGGGCCTGGCTGCAGAGATCTGCCAGTAGTGAGTAATCCCCATCCATTGCCTTCATCTCACTGAGAGAAGAAGGGAATGTTCCTCCATGGAGGGAACTGACCTCAGATCGACCCACCCCATGTCTCGGAAGGGCAGCTGGCATCAGTATCACAGAGCACAGTCTCTGGGCAGGAAAGCAGGCGAGGAACCCTACAGAAGCGTTCTCTACCCCATGTGTCTAAGAGGGACCACACAGGAATAAGTGTGGTACTACCCCTAAGTTCCCAAGCACCTGCTTCACTTGGTTATTAAACCCACAATGACAGAAGTTGAATGAGATCTGATACTTCATCTGTGTGGTTTTGATACTGCAGCAAAGTTACATGAGTATTTATGTTAACTTTCCATGGTAGGCAGAATAATGGCCTCTTAAAGAGGTCCACATTCTGATCTCTGGAATCTGTGAATATGTTTCCTTATATAGAAAAAGGAACTTTTCCAAATATAACTAAGAAGTGTGAAATGGGGGGATCACCCAGGCAGGTCCAAGGTCATCTTATAAGTGAAAGATGGGATGGAGTCTGGACAGTCAGGGAAAGCACGATGATGGAGGGTTGGAGTACACAGCATGAGAAAGACTCCACTAGCCATTTCTGGCTTTGAAGATGGAAGACAACCACAAGCTCAGGAACATGGAAGCCTCTAGAAACTAGAAAAAGCAAGAAAATGCATCTTCTCTAGAGTCTCCAGAAGGAAAACAGCCCTTCTGACACCTCAATTTTAGCCTAATAAGACCCATTTCAGATGTCTGGCCACCAAAACTACAAGAGAGTAAATCTGTGTAGCTTTAAGCCACCAAATTTGTGAGAAACTGTTGTAGCAGCAGCAGCAGCAAACTAATATACTTGACTTTGAGAATCTCATGCATCTAAGAACAAAAATGAGAGCTTCTTCCTCTCTCTGTGACCCAGTGGTAATGCCGTGCTGTTTGTGGAATGGACCTACTCCACCTTGCTCCATGAAAAATTCTGTCCAAGACACATAGGCTAGAAGCTTCTTGAGGGAGAGGGCCCTGGCCATCCAGCTGGCACCTGTGGTCTGAATACAGAGCCATGCACTGTGAGCCACAGCTCTCCTCTGGGGGTTATTTGCTAACATGAAGTTAGAACCACAATCACTGGCTCAGCACCTGTGGCTCAAGTAGCTAAGGCGCCAGTCACATACACCTGAGCTGGCAGGTTCGAATCTAGCCCGGCCCGACAAACAACAATGATGGCTGCAACCAAAAAATAGCCAGGCGTTGTGGCGGACACCTGCAGTCCCAGCTACTTGGGAGGCGGAGGCAGGAGACTCGCTTGAGCCCAGGAGTTGGAGGTTGCTGTGAGCTGTGATGCCATGGCACTCTACCCAGGGGGACAGCTTGAGGCTCTGTCTCAAAAAAAAAGAACACAATCACTTTGTGAGCAAGGGGGAAGGAAGAAAGGAGTCAAAGGACACAGTTCTTCTGTGGACATTTTATAGAACTAGTCTCTTTCTAGGGCCCAGCCATCCTATCTCCAGGAAAGAATCTGACAAGCATAATTTATGCCACACTGTGTGAATTTCTATCAGCAGGTCACCTCTGCCTGGGGTATTTACATTCTGAGTTTATCCTCTGTTCTTTATTAAGGAGTTTTCAGAGGTTGGCCACTTGCCGCCCCTCCCCGCCATAACACTCAATACAGTCTCTGTGCTGTACTGACACACACTGGACTTACCAAGACAATCCATGGCAAGAAAGTGTGGAGAAAGCAAGAGAGAGCTAAACCGCAATCTTTAGCTATGCACACCAACCCCAGGCAACGAACATGGAACTATCACCAATTTCCTGGGTGGATTCTTGGATGCTTCTGAGGCCAGTTCCTGGTGAAGAGCAGTTCCATGTCCTAGCTGTGGAATTATGTGGGTTTATGCATAAGAGTCAGGGAAAATGGAATGGTTTAGTATAAATCCTAGACTCCTGATTGGACTGACGAGAAAGATGGTTCACTCCATTAACTACAATTCGATGACAGTGAGAGGGTAAACAGACATAACGCTCTGTGAGCTGCACTAAACCTATCTGGAGACATCTAAGCAGGTATTAAAGTTATAGGGTCTGGGATCCCACTGTAGGCAGTAGTGGAGCTGATGCAAGGAGAACAGATTAATAGATTAAGTCTTCTGGAATGAGAAGAGATGAGTGCAGAGTCTGGAACCCCGGTCAACACCAACATTTAAGAAAATAGCGATGGAAAAGCTCACAAAGAAACTGAGAACAAAAAGCAGTGAAGTGTCAGGAAAAGTAGGAAATGGGATCTTCCAGAAACAAAAGACAGGGAAGCTTTAAGAAGGGACAGGTCAGGGGTGCTTGTGGCTCAAGGAGTAGGGCACTGGCCCCATATACCAGAAGTGGTGGGTTCAAACCCAGCCCTGGCCAAAAACTGCAAAAAAAAAGAAGGGACAGGTTAAAGATGCCAGATGTTCCAGCCAGGCCAAGGATGATGAGACCAGAAAGAGAGGCCCCAACAGGGCAGTGCCAGGGCACTGGAGCCACCGGGGGGCAGCTTCTGCACACACGCTGGCTGTGTGCACATGTGTGTGTTGTGTCTGTGTGCACAGGCACGTACACTGGGTGGGGAAGGGGAGCAGAAATAAAATCACGAGGATTGGAGAATGAGCAGGAACGGAGGTCACAGAGACAGCAGGTGCATGCCATTCTTTTCAAGAAGCAGAGAAGTGAAGGAAGGAAAGGAATGGAGCAAGAACCTAAAAAGGAATCAAGATCAAGACGAGGCTTTGTTTTGTTTTAGAACAGCAAAAACTTGACTATGAGAAATGACGATATCGATGAGCAAAGAATCAGAACACTGGGTTGAAATGACCTGGCAGAATTAGATATGAGTGTTGCTGAACTTGTGATAACGAGGACAGTGATGTCATCTCCCCCACGCCCCTGTAAGTGCAGAGGATGGGCCTTCCCAGCGGCTCTGAGGTGGTCTGTCCCAACCACAGTCTCACCTCATGGAGTTTGTCAGCCTTCTGGGTCTGCTTCTTCCGACTTCTCTGAGCAGCAACTCGGTTTTTTTCTCTCCTCCGGACCTTCCTGTCATCATCCTCGGGGCTCTGGGGGAAAACATTTGGGGAGGTGTGATGTCGAGGCCCCTTCTCTCTTCACTCAGCGCGGCGCACTGAGGGCACCATATGTGCTGTCTGCTACCCCCGCCGCTGACAGTAGCCCCTGGTCAAGAAATACTTGCTGTGCTGCTTAGCCGTTCATCCCTGTGACCACCATTTAAAAGATGAGGAATAAGAAACTCAGAGAGGTTAAGGAACTTGCTTCAGGTATCACGGCCAGTAGGAAGTGGAACTCAGGTCTGTTGGTCTCCAAACCAACGTTCATAAACCTCTACCCCACAGGGCGTATGCCTGGAGGAGCTGTGGTGTCATTGTTGGTCATCAGGGACTGGGAAAACCAGGGGATATCTGCTCTCTGGAACAGCCCTTACACCATCACACAAAACAGGTACTTTTGATACTGCGTGCAAATCACAATTACACTTATAACTAACTGCAACCACATAACTACCAACACACGAAATGACCTCAACTCCCCACTGACATTGTACTTATTTGAACAATGCTAAACTGGCATTTTGTTTCAGAGATCAGAGTGAATCAGAAAGCAAAATTATGATGTATCTTGAAAGTTCTTAGCTACCTATGAGATTTAGCCACACTTAGTCAAATCCTTTAATCACAAAACAGGCCAGCAGAAAAACATATCTCCCAAGGTTTTTACACTCCATTCAGTTATAGAAAACATAGAAAGGTAGAGAAGTATTTGCTTTCCAGAACCTGGAAGCAAAGACACCACGGACGAAAAAATGCTACCCTTAAAAAGTTTAAGAGCCTGGGCAGCGCGTGTGGCTCAAAGGAGTAGGGCACTGGCCCCATATGCCAGAGGTGGTGGGTTCAAGCCCAGCCCTGGGCCAAAATAAAAGAAAAAAGTTTAAGAGCCAAGAGGTTAGTGAGATAGCCAGGAAAGCTACTCAGTTATTAAGAGTAGTGGAAAGCAAATACTGATAACCAAAAGAGTATTTTCACTTCTCATTGGATCCGGTCTTGCATCCCAAAACAGAAAGACATAGATTATCTCCCCAAATTACTGCAGGTAAGGATTTTCTTTCTTTCTTTTTTTTTTTTTTTTTGAGATGGAGCCTCAAGCTATTCCCCTGGGTAGAGTGCCATGGCATCACAGCTCATAGCAACCTCCAACTCCTGGGCTCAGGCGAGTCTCCTGCCTCAGCCTCCCAAGTAGCTGGGACCACAGGCGCCCACCACAACACCCAGCCATTTTTTGGTTGCAGCCATCATTGTTGTTTGGCGGCCCGGGCTGGGGATTCGAACCCACCACCTTAGGTGTACATGGCTGGTGCCTTAGCCGATTGAGCCACAGGCCCCGAGCCAGGATTTTCAACATATGCAAGAATTACAAGGGTTTAACAAGAATAACATAAATAACACACACAAGGGGCCTGAAGACAAAGCTTAAGGGAACAGAGACAGGTGTAAAAATGCAGTCTTCCAGAGGTAGAGAAGTCTTGATAAATATAACCAGAACACGGCAGGGGAAATATGTGATAGCCAGGACAGAACTTTAGCTTTAGACCTAGATTTGTATCGAGTGTCAGTATGTTCTTGGGTAAATGATTTAAAGTCTCTGAATTTTTAATTCCCTCATTTATTTTAAGTGTGATGCGTGCATTCTTTCAGTGTATATTAACTAGGCAAAGGGTCAGAGATCTCTGCAGCCTTCATGCTGACAGCCTGATGCTTAGGGTTGGCACAGATTTGGGGAGATTTTGTCCCAAAGCTCCCAGGTCACAGTATGCCCTTAAGAAGTTAAATATCTTTGTTGAGGTTGCTATTTTTTAATTGCATCCCCATAGTGCTTTGCACTATATCATGCCTCTTTGTTTGCCATAATCAAAAAGGCACAGGGCACAAGAAAGTAGTCTGGATACTGCCCACTGGGAGCTGATAAGTCCACCTACATTGTCCTTATCACCTACCAGGGATGGTCACATCTACCAACCCAGCAGAAACATTTAAACAAGACAGAGAAGCATGGTGAATACCTAAAATCCTAATAATTAGATATTATTATTTTTTTTTTTTTTGAGACAGAGCCTCAAGCTTTCCCCCTGGGTAGAGTGCCATGGCATCACAGCTCACAGCAACCTCCAACTCCCGGGCTCAAGCGAGTCTACTGCCTCAGCCTCCCAAGTTGCTGGGACCACAGGCACCCGCCACAACGCCCGGCTATTTTTTTGGTTGCAGCCGTCATTGTTGTTTGGTGGGCCCGGGTTGCATTCGAACCCGCCACCTTGGGTGTACATGGCTGGCGCCTTAGCCACTTGAGCCACAGGCGCCGAGCCATAATTAGATATTATTAACCATATCTCATGTAATGCTCAAAAATCCTGAGAGGTTGATGTTATTATATTCATTTTACAGACCAGGAAACTGAGGCTCTGAGAGGTGTGTGGTAAAGCGGAGGACCAAACTCAGTTCTGCGTGACACTCCAGTGGTACCCCAAGACACTGTGCGCGGGGCACCTAGCTGGGAAGGGGGCGGGAGGGGAAGGAAAGTAAGGATGAAAAGACTCAGTCTTCTTCCCAAGGCATCTGGTGCGAAGTTTCTGAACGGCTGTCCCTGCCAGCAACATGGTCCTCAATTCTGAGAGTGCGGTTGTAAATGTTGCCAAGGCAAGAGCAGAGGATTGCCTGGACGAGGGCGAGGGGGTTCCACCAGCGCGGGGGGGTGGAGTCTGCTCACGGTAGGCCCCCACCTCACACCCACAAGCTGACCGTTCCTGCGTTCCCCAGACCATCAGCAGCCAGAGGAGGCTGAGGTCGAGCCGCCCCTTTCAGGCTGAATTGTCCTTCTCTCTGCGCTCTGGTCCCCTCCTGGACCGGCTGGGAAGGGCCACCGCTCAGGGATGCGGCGGCCCCCGGGGCAGAGCGGTGCCCACGTGCTGAGGAGCCTGGGCCGCGAGCGCGCAGCCGGGTGTCGGCGCCCTCGAGTTTCTCCGCCCTCGCGGGCGTTGGGGCCATCCCCGGCGCCCGTGTCCTCGGCCCGCCCCCACTCCCACGCCCGCTATCTCGGCTCCCGCAGCGCGCTCCACCCCTGCAGCTCTGCGGTCCCTGCCGCGGAACCCCGGCGCCCACCTCCTGGTGCCATCCTCCGTCCCGCGGCCCCTTAGCCCGCTACCTGTGGCTGCGGCTGGTTCCCCGGCGTCGCGGCGCTCCTCTGAAGGACGCTGCAGGCGGCCGGGAGCCCTTGCGACATGCCGGGCGCTCCTCCGGCCGGCCCGCCCCGCCGCGCAGCCTCGCAGAGGAGCGGCCGCCGGCCCTCCGAGCCCTGCACGCGGGCTCTGCCTAGCGGCGCTGTCCCCGAGCCGGCATCCCGCGCCCCGCACCTGCCGCCGCCGGTCCCCGGCCCCGCCCCTCGGTCTCCAGCTCCCCTTCCAGCCGCTCCCGGCACCGCGCGGTCGCTGGTGTCCCCACCCCCGTCCCAGCCCGCCGTCCTTCCCGTCCCCGGGTCTGCCCCGCCCCCTCCCTCTCCCACCCCCGCCTCGTTTCCTCCTTTCCCGCCCTCTGGCCGCACCCCGGGGTCCCGAATCCCACCTCTGTCGCAGCTTTCTGCTGGGGCCCCGCGCTTCTTGGAAGTCACGTGGTGGCTCCGAAACTCCCGGGGGAGCGCGAAGCCCACCCACAAGAAGCGGCGCCAGGGCGGGTGGGGGTCAGGGCGGAGCTACGCAGCTTTGGGGTCCTCGGGAACTCAGGCTAAGAAACACGAGTGGGTGGTGAGAGGCTGGTGGGTTTTTTCCCGGTCCCATCACGGCTTCTTCGTGCGCATCAGCCACGCCTTACCGCCACCCACCCCTCTTGCCCTCGGCACGGGGGTCACAGTCTCTGGGAACTTTCTCCGGCTCCATCAGTCATCTGGCGCCACTCAGCACTCCTGCGCCTTCAGGGCAGAGGACAGCGGACTGGGGCACCCGAGAGCCACAGGCGCCTCAGGGCTTTTTGCGGGGAGCACCTACCCTTCGATTTCCCGGTCCCGCCGGCCTGTGGGAGGAAGCAAGGCTGGGCGGCCCCAAGGGTGAATTCCCTGAGAGGAGGGTGGACAGCGGGAGGCTGTCCCTGACAGGAACAGTGACAGGCTTCCTTGAGAGCGAACCTGCCACGTTGGATGTCACTAATGACAAGTTCGGGGATCTGGTCCAACCTCGTTAGGTAGGGTTAAACGGACCAGATCCTTTTTCAAGATTAAAGTAGCGGGTGCCCTTTCTACCGGTAAAAATGTGTGGCGGCTGCCACCCTCATGCCAACCTGGGGAGAGAGTGGAGGTACGGCACGTTCCTCTACACTTGCCTGTAAGTGAAAAGACGCGAAGTCCAGAGAATTGTAAATGGTCCTAGCCAAGAAAAAGCCAGTGGTTACAGGTTGTGGTCTGCGTGCTGTGAACACCAGGAAAGTAAGACAACCGCAAATCTGGGTGGGCGGGTGGCACCCAGAGCAGAAGGGCAGAGGTGTCATCCGAAAAGTGTGGTCACTTAAGCCTTCGGGTTCGCTCCAGCAGCGGCGGCATGGGGACGGGCACTTCTGATTCCCAGGCCAGCTCGCCTGACCCTCCCTCTGGACTGCGGACCTACCCTGTCAAAGCTTTGACGGCAGCTTGAACGAACTTGGGGTGCTGGCTGGCGGCAGAAAAGCAAGCGGAGGTTCTTACCTGTGTGAGCAGGAGCTTTGGCCAACTGAGAGGAGGGGAGGATAGTAGATGGTGGGCACAGCCCTTTCTCTCAACAAGTCATCTCTCCGCTGCGTTATCTGCGGGGAAGGCTCAACTCAGCTCCCTTTTATTTCATCATTCAGCAGATTTCATGGTTGCCCAGGAGGCTTTTACTTTTGCATCCCACCCAGGTACACACAAAACATCAGTGTTCCATACACAAGAGCTCAGTAAATGTACTTCAGTAGGTCAGGTGAGAGCCCTTATTCTTGAGAAAGGACTCACCTCTGGGGCAAGTGGTCCTAATTTTCAGAAGTGATTTCCTTCCCCATTACTGTTTGTGCATGGAAAGGCCAAGGTGAAAAATCACCATTGGGACATTTAGGTGCACTCCCATGCTTCAGTCTGGTTATGTCCACTTTTCTGCTTTCACTGAGCCAAACCACAGTCTAAGCCCTTTTAGGGCTGCACCTTCCCGGTATCTCCACTTGAGCCTGGAACTGTGTCCCAAGACATAAGAACTCTTCATATAGGCTTATGTTATGCAAGGGTTTCTTTAAAGGAGGAGTCCCGGTTAGTTAATTAGCATTTAGGGAAGAGAACAATTTGACCTATGTATCATAGGTAACTTTCAAGAACCATCAAAGTGAATGGATTAAATAGTTAGATCCAGAAATAAAAATTGGGGATAAAGCATAACTGAATCCTTATTAAGGTCCTGGGGATAAGACAAGGAGAGGATTTTCTAAGACTACATGTGATGGGAGAAATGACATTGGTAAGCTCTGAACAATATAAAAGTGCCAAATTGTTTTAAATGACAGTATAACCAGAAACTTAAACAGATTAGGAAAATACAGTGCATGCAAGAAAGTCTTAAAATCTCTATTATACATACATCCATGAAAAGGAATAGGAAAACTATTGACACAACCCCTTAAAGGTAAATTGCACAAGTGACATGAACCAGCATTTCCCAACACAGGAAATAAGGAAAAATGGATAGAGGAAAACACGTATTAAAATGAGAAACTTTTAAAAATATTATTAAACAAATTAGCAAAATAAAAGGTTGTAGTATCAAAGGGTGACAAAAATGTGGTGAAATTAGTACTTGCATATTTCACTGGCTTTATTGTAAATTGGAAAGCAATTTTTTTTTTTTTTTTTTTTTGGACAGAGTCTCACTTTGTCACCCTCAGTACTGAGTGCTGTGGCGTCATAACAACCTCCAGCTCTTGGGCTTGGGCGATTCTCTTGCCTCAGCCTCCTGAGTAGCTGGGACTACAGGCTCCCGCCACAATGCCAGGGTATGCTTTTGTTGTTGCAGTTTGGCTGGGGTCAGGTTCGAACCCGCCACTCTCAGTATATGGGTCTGGCGCCTTACTCACTGAGCCACAGGCACCATCCCTGGAAAGCAATTTTAATGTAACTCTCAAGAACTATAAAAGAGCCATCACTTTTGACTCTGTTTTCCCACGTCTAGGAATTCATCCTAGGAAGATCATTATATATTAGGGAGAAAAATACTATATGCACTTAAAGTTCATCCTAACATTTTAAGAGGGAAAATGCATAAGCAACATAAATACCCTATTACAGATAAGTGGCTAAACAAAATAGTTTGTTGCCGCAGGATAGAATATCATGCATCTTGAAAATTATAAGTATGAAGACAAATTTACCACATGGAAGATTTACTTCACATGAGACAAAATGAGAAGAAAATCAGGAGATACATATACAGTATGTGAAAATGTATGCATCTGAGAAAAGATTGGAAGAGAACACACCAAGATGGTAGCTTTTCTCTCATGGTGGCACAACCAAGCCTGTAACTCAGCAGCTGGGGCACCAGCCACATACACCAGAGCTGGTAGGTTCGAAGCCCAGGCAAGCCCAGGCCTGCCAAACAACAATGACAACTACAACCAAGAAGAAAAAAGAAAAAAAATAGCCAGGCATTGTGGTGGGTGCCTGTAGTTCCAGATACTCAGGAGGCTGAGGCAAGAGAATCACTTAAGCCTAAGAGTTGGAGGTTGCTGCGAGCTGTGACACCAGAGCACTCTACCAAGGGTGACATAGTCATACTTGGTCAAAAAAAAAAAAAAAAAAAAAAAAAAAAAGAAAAGAAAAGAAAAAGAAAATAATTTCTTTTAATAGTGTTTTTAAACTTTTTAAATAATTGTTTTATTATATTGTCATTTTAAAACATTTCACATTTATAAGTAATATAAATATGTTTGTATTATTTCCTTCTCTGCCACAAAGTTCATTTGCCACACCAGGATACCAACACTTCTCTTAGTGGGGTACTCTAATAACAGCCAGCTTTCTTGTTTTTCTGTATTATTAATATTTTCTGATTCATTTTATTCTCAGGTCAAAGGAGAAAGAAAAAGATGAAGAGAAGATAAATAAGAACAAACGGTTCAAATGTCTTCCTTTTCTTCTTTGTCCTTTTCTTTGTATTTTTTTCCCTTGAACTGGGAAGAGAAATTATATGATTTGGCAATTTCCTATTAATACCACAATGACCTTGGATTACATCTTTTGGGACTGGAAGAGGAGGTGCAGGAGGTTTATAGGTCAGTGATCAAGTTCCCCAGTGATTCACTTCACAAGAAGTCTGCCTTTTTATAAAAACAAGTCACTCAAATGCTGGAAAATTCTGTCACTGATTCACCTCTGCTCTTCTCTTTTGGGGAAATTGGCTTTTCATAGTTGCACTGTCACTGCTGTTTCTCAGAAGGTCATGCTGGAGTCTGATGGGGTGGCTACAGAAAGTTGAAGGCAGAGACCACTGTGTACACAAGAATAAAGCCACTCTGTGTCCAGCACTATTGAAGCACTGAGACACAGCAATGGACCAAAAAAAAAGACCCACACCTCATGGAGTTCTAGAGGAGGGATACAGATGATAAACAAAATACAGTAGTTTCAGGTGGCGGTACATTTTATGGATAAATATAACACAGTGGGCTGTGCCCTGTGATTCACGCCTATAATCCTAGTACTCTGGGAGGCTGAGACAGGAGAATGACTTGAGCTCAGGAGTTTGAGAACAGCCTGAACAAGATGGGGAGACCCCATCCCTACTAAAAATAGAAAAAATTAGTGAAGCATCATAGAAGGAGCCTGTAGTCCCAGCTACTCTGGAGGCTGAGGCAGGAGGACTGCTTGAATCCAGGAGCTTGGGGTTGCTGTAAACTAGGCTTATTCCAACTCTATTTTGGGCAACAGAATGAGACTCTGTCTCCAAACAAAAAAGCAACAACCAAATAGGGAATTGAAAGAAAAAAATATGTATGTGTATGTTATAAACTTAACGAGATAAAGTGAGCAATTAAAATCAATAGAAATGTTTCTTACATCAATAAGCAAATGGTCACAACTAATTCCAAGTGACTCTAGAAGCAATAGTCTATTCGAAGAAAAAAATAACTGTCAAATGGAAGCAATGAACAGGCTTTTGGATTGTTTGATGATCCAAAAATGAGGAATCATAGATGATATAAACACTTCAGAAAAATACTTAAAATTCTTGCTGCTCTCAGCTGAAATATTGACATCATGCCACAGCAGTGATGACATGGATAACAAATTGGTTAACGAGTGTCATCGCTGGAACATGAAATTTCCTGAAATATCACAACTCATATATAACAGGCTTTTATAGACATTTTTCCAAATCTGACAATTCAAAAAAATTATATGGCATTACCAGTACATAGTGTGTTGTGAAGCTGATTAAAAAACCATATGAATGTTTTTCAAAACAAAATTTTCACCCATTACATGTAAAGATCGGATTCTTTTCTCTGTATAGAAATTGGCATTATGGAATCATTATCTTTTATTTATTTATTTTTTTTTTTGAGACAGAGCCTCAAGCTATCCCCCTGGGTAGAGTGCCATGGCATCACAGCTCATAGCAACCTCCAACTCCTGGGCTCAAGCGAGTCTCCTGCCTCTGCCTCCCAAGTACAGGCGCCTGCCACAACACCTGGCCATTTTTTGGTTGCAGCCGTCATTGTTGTTTGGCAGAC
>CAUYQV010091835.1:0-17411 GCA_963574575.1 Galagoides demidoff
AGTTCATGGGGTACTCCCTAATGGAAGCAAAAAGTGGGCTCATGTCCATCAAATTAACTCCGTGTGATTTTTCTCTTTTTGAACGAAATAAGGTTTGGTCTGTTTAGCAGAAATAAACGGGGTAGGCAATAGAATGAAGGATGGAACTTATTTTCATGGTTGTCAAAATGGAGGCAACACATTATTACTATTCCCAAAGTCAAGTGTCAGGCCCCTGTTTAATTGCAATATGTACTTACTTGCTGTTATAAATTTTAAATTACAAGTTCACCAGCTATTTTAATTTCTCAGATCATCTGCTCAGAATTATTATTACCCCAGTATTCTAAGAAGGGAAAAAGGAAGTAAGTACTTTAAATGTAACAATATATCATTCACATGTTTACATCTAAAACTATAAACCTATAAACAATTTAATAGCTTTCCCCTGAATGCTTTCCTGAAATCTAACAAGATATGTTGTTCTTTTATTTTATGTTGATGGTAAATCTGAGAACACATTTGTGTTTGTTGAGAAGAGAAACTAAGTTTTTATCTCTCCACTATGGGCATGTTGGTGGTTGTGTTCAAAGAAAAGATACAGAAATGAGTGGGGGTAGAAGTGTTAACAGGATGGAGATGCAGAGACAGAGACAAATGTAGGCACCCCAAAGGGTATCTGGGGTACGCAGACGTGAGGCACAGATGACAAGATGGGATTTTCGCATACTCTCACTTTGTTTGACTGATGGAGCAGCTCTAGGTGCCAGGAATTGGGCTAAAGGTACCAGAAATGGCTAATCATAGAATCATAGCTACCATCTGGGAAAGCTTCACCTATGCCAGGTGACGTGCACACTGATTCATCATCTCATCTCACAACTCTGTAGTAAGTTGATCCCCTGGAATCAGAGCCTAAGAAGGGATTTGGGTGCAAAAGATAAATTGGGGGGAAGGTAAACTGAGGGAAGCAGCATAGGGCAGCGAGGACGTGGTCTCTGGATCTCATACTCCAGAGTTTGTCTTGTCCTGAGTCAGAGATTGCAGGGGAAACTCCAGGAGAAGGACCTCCCTGGGGAGGAGGGCAATTCTACCCGCAGGGCAGCTGAGAGAAGGATATCCAGCCCAGGCACCCACAGCCCCGGGGACACACCAGGGGAGGTACCAACTACCATCATCAACTTTTAAATAAGGAACTAAGGCTGCCCCAAGAGTCTATCTTGTCCAGAGTGGACTTTCAGTAAATGAGAATTGGAACCCAGGTCTGTCTGGCTGCAAGCTGGTCACCACACCACCTTCACGGTAAACACCATCGTGGTGATGCCCTCTAAGCTGAAGTCATGTGCAGAGTCCAGAGGCAGCATGAAGGAGAGGGGGGAGAACTTTCTAGAGAAATGAAGGCATTTGGGGCTACATGAAGAAATACAGCAAACCCTCCCTACTCTAGGCAAGAGGCGACTGTGTCCTTAAAATGCAAAGTCACAAAGGCAGAGAAGAAAGCCTTTCGTGTACTTTTTGCTGCAGAGCAAAACTCCTTTGTGCACCACAAATGCAAAGATATAGACATGCTAAGCCAGATGGGAAGCGCAGAGCGCCGTTCCTAAGTCCCTAATTAAGTGCAGGGGGCGGCAGTAATGCCTCTCTTCCCCTGGAATGACCTTCCGCGAGTCCTAGAGGGTAAGATGCAAATACCATCTTCCCTGTAGGAGACCACATGGGCCAGAATCAGTCTGGAGGACCAACCACACAATCAGGGGAGAGAACCAGCCTAGGAGTCCCTTCCAGAGTTGTGACCCTGGCCCTGCCACTGACTCACTAGGTGACCGAGACAACTGTGTGTCTATGGCAGTGGTTTCAACACCGCTGCACCGTGAGACGATATTAGATGTGCTGTGAAAATTTTTACAGATCGTCAATTAAATTATTTTCTAAAGAAGTTCAAAGCACAGTCAATATATTTATTCTTCTTTTATTCTTTTTTTTTTTTGATCGACATAATTAAAGTGTGCCGCAGACGTTTAACTATAGGTTCAAGGGTGCTGTGAGATTAAAAAAAAAAAAAAGGTCGAAAAACACCAGGCCTTGTTTTTCTCATCCTAGAAAGGAAATGCTATTTTCTCTCACTTCTGGTTTTAGCTGGTATCATCCTTCCTCCCCTCCGTGATCCCAGAATTCCTCTTCTTCGTGACTCACTTTCTCTAGCCTACCCTCAAGACCCCTTCTGGTCTTCAACCCTCCTTGTTCCTTCTCCTTGACAAACACCTACATTTACATTAAACTTATCCAAGATGGCCTTTCGCTATGCCCAAAGTGGTATATGGGACAGAGGTGTGACAGTGTGGGAGGGGACCAGTCAACAGCTGCGTCACCATTCTGGCTCCGAGTATTATCCAACAGTTGTGAAGTGAACGAGACCTGTTAACTTGTCCATAAGGAAATTTCAACTTCATCTTTGATTAAAAAAGAAAGCAGTCATTTCACAGAATCCCTCCGTCTCCTCGTCCCCATTTGGAAGGGTAGATCTCTTGTCCACATTGTGTTGGTCTCTGATAGTTTTGAAGTTGGGTGATGGAATGTATGCTCAGAGAAGTTAGACTGCCTTGCTGATCTTTGTTCAGAATTTGGTTAAGGACCTTCCTCTCAAATATCTGGGGAAAAAAATCAAGTGTGAAGAAGGAGGACCGGGAGGCCAACGATACACGCCTTTAATCCAGCTCCAGCGTGGTGATTAAATGTATGTTTGTCTTGCCCCAGATCAATTATTTTGAGGACTCAGAATTTCTTGCTGTGTCTTGAATTGGGCTAATGGTTTTTAAGTAGGCCATAAAAATTCCTGTGACTGATTTGTTTAATTATTGTCTTGCTTCTCATTTACATTTTTATCTAAAACTCTGAGAACGGAAATCTGTATTCAATCCCATTTCCTGTGAGCTACAATTCGCCTTGTTGGGAGAAATAGCTGGACTGTGTTTTCTGTATGGAATAATGTCAACCAGGCAGAGTGAAACGTCTGTGGCGTTGCTTGGATAGCCACAGCCATGGCTCTTGTTGACTGATTTCTTTTTTTAGGGTTTAGGACAATATTTGATGGCTACTCCGTAGCCACGGCTGTTTTACGTCACTTGGGTGATCATCAGGGTCTAAATGTGGGCAGACTTTGCTCTCTGGATTAGGCCTTCTGAGGATGGGGGATTCTGGCCCAATGCGCTACGAGTCCAGTTTTTACTGGCTTACGAGGAGGGGCTATTCCTAACTATGATGCATAAGTAGCCAAATGAAAAGTAACATATTGAACCCACCATAAAGCCTTAGAATTGGAAATGCCTTCGGCGCTATCATTTCACTCCTGCAGAAACTGTCGTGTGGGATGGTGGAAAGAGCATTACAAATGGTGGGATTTTGCTTGACAAACATTTCTGTGAGGTTCAATGAAAGTGCTTTTGAAATGCCGGAGTCTCGACTGAAATAAAAACTGTGAAGAAGTGAGACGCTGGGGATGAGAAGCTGCAGTTGCAAAAGAAACAAAGCAAAACATTGCTGAGATGCTGCTGCCCAAACTGCCAAGATTGCTCGTGTTGGGGAAAGTATCATGAGCGTGCGCTGGAGTCAGAGTCGTCTGAGGGGGACCCGGCGTCTCCCAGCTCCTGGGTGGGCACCGGGCTTGCAGTGTGGTGAGACGCCCGCTCAAGGTCTTCCATGAGCTGGGGGCAGACTCAGGCTGAGAAGCAGCAAATCTTAAGTCCAAGTCCGATGTTCTCTTGCCCTGGAACTGCTATACATGTGACAAATTATCGTATTAGTTTAGCCTAGTTCAGCATTTCCTCAAGTGTGGGATGTTAATAGGTGTTACATGAAATAATGGTTTCATGGTCAGATGAGTCTAGAAAATGACATTAAGTAAAATTAAACACATTTCTTCATTTCAGGCTTCTCTGAACCTTTAATCTATGAATATATATTGTGACTCTCCAAGAGGGAAATCAAATAGATAGAATTTTCCAAACTTATCTGACCACAGAAACTTCTTTTTCACGAAACTCTTTGTCATCGAAGACACTTTTGTGCAGTTCTGGCCTTGCTGGTGGAATCTGACCTCTTTGTACCTCTCAAGGGACCAACAATTATCCTAATTCAGCCTGGATGGTTCAAAGGACAATGGTAGCAAAGAAACTACAAATGACAGTGTTAACAAAGAGATTTGGTCAGAGTTAGGAAGCCAACAAAGGCTGTCGAAGACCCAGAAATGAACAATGGTGGAAGCGTACCCCCTTGGACTGCAGGGACGAGGAGAGAGCCCTGTGCAAGCTCCGGAGGGGGCCTAGCATCTCAGAAGGACTTGGTTTTTGCCAGGGACTCAGTGATGAAGAAGGGAGAGACTAAGGAAGCAATAAGAAAGAAACATCCCAACATCTTTCTCTTATTCTTCTCTGAGCCAAATACAGCTGGAAGCCAGCTGGCCAGGGAGCCCGGGTCATGCAGTTTCTGGGGTCAGCCTCTGAAACGCAGGGGTGTGCCGTGCGCTGACTTGGGTGCTTTGCATGTGTTGTTTCCTTGAATTTCGCAATAATCCTGTAATGCAGGAATCACGCCCATTTACAAATGAGGAAGTCAACACCAGCTGATATAGCTAGATAGCTAGCAAGGGACGGACCCCGCCTCAGGTTTATCTGTCTGCCTTCCATTTGAACACATTGCTGAGCCAGAAAATACCAGACTTCCAACAAAAGCTTAAAAGAACTTGCAGATGGAGTATTTCATCTTCAATTTCAAGCAATTTCATCTTATCACTAACACAATTAATCCTCTAACAAAATGAATAAGTTTAATTTGAAGGGTTTTTTCCCCCTGCAGGAGCGAGAGACCTTATTTTATTCATCTCTGTAACCCCAGACCTCAGCGTGGCACTCAGCGCCGAGTTAATATTTGTTGAATGAATGAATAAATCCAAGAATGAGTCCATCAGAAAACGCACTGTAAATCAGCATTCCAAGGAGGTTTTCTCAGAGCTCTGTGGGGACGGAATTGGCCTATCAATCTATTTTTAAATGTTCTGGCTTGTTTGAAATGGGAACTCTTCCATATGGAGCATCTGCTCGTGATTTATTTTTTCTTGGATGGCTGTGATACCTCTCTCCTTACACCCCCCAAATACACGAATCAAGCACACACATGTCACAGCCATACGCTGTCCTTCTGCCACACCAACCCTTCGGGTTAAGACCCACCGGATCTGTAAGATTAATGTTGATAAGGTACCGAAGATTACCGAATCATAGACCGGATCTCTTTCTACTTTCCTCAGCATCTTATAGTAGCTTCCTAATGCTCATTAGCTTAATTCATTATCTGTTGAATGTATTTGAAAAGTACATCTTCCATGCGAATATTCTGATTTTTCTAATTCCATCAAACCTTACTCCTCAACTCTTCCGGAGAGAACTGGCACATAAGACTTGGCTGGAATTGTCTCTCCAAGTTGCTCTGCACGCCCTTGACTGTCCCCCTTGATCCGTGACTGTTCCTTGCCCCTGCAGGGACCTTTCTCTTTCTAGTACTTATTCATGTATTCAGTAATGTACTTACATATATGCTAAGCACTCACATACCCAAAAAAAAAGTAGTTTGGTCTCTGAGAAACACACGCTCCTTCATCAGCACCTGACACACACAGCAAGAACATATAGTTCAGTGTGGCACTGTCAGTACAATAAGACCACGAGGCCAGGGGATGGCCAAGGCAGCCCCATGAGTTCAGGCAGAGGGTCTACACAATGGGAGCTTAATAAATATTTACTGAGTGAATGACAGAATGAGACTCCATTTAAACTAGCTTCTAAATAATGTCTGTATCCTTCAAGACCAGCTCATGTTCTTCTTTTGGCCTATTCTGAAACACAGTGTTCTTGTAATTCTCCCAGCGTTTTCTCAAACATGCAGCTTTAGTTCTCTGTTTTATCCCCCAGGGATGGTGAGAGCATCTGAAAAACTCATATTATGGCTTGCGATTCTTTTTTCTACCTTCCGTATCCACACATCCCTGTGCTGGATATACAACAAATGGGGGGTAAATGATCTGGGATTCAGTTGAATTGAATATAATCAGACTGAAATATTTGTATAGACATATCTATTTGGTAGTGGTCTGTCTAAATAACATTTGAGGGTTAATGCTATGGGTCTGTCCTTGGAGAGCTTTCTAAAGCAGTGCTTATCAAATTTCACTTCACGTTACCAATGACCTAGAATCTTTTTACAATACAGAGTCTGATTCTCCGGGGTGGTTCTTGAGATTTCTTTTTTTTGACAGAGTCTCACTATGTCACCCTAGGTAGAGTGCTGTGGCGTCATAGCTCACAGTAACCTCCAACTCTTAGGCTTATGCAATTCTCTTGCCTCAGCCTCCCAAGTAGCTGGGACTATAGGCACCCGCCACAACACCTGGCTACTTTTTGGTTGTACTTGTCATTGTTGTTTAGCTGGCCTGGGCTGGGCTTGAACCTGCCGATCTCGGTGCATGTGGCTGGTGCCTTAACCACTGTGCTACGGGCGCCGAGATTGCTCATCTCTAAGATGCTCCTGAGCAGTTATGATCCTGGATGAGTCTGCTGGTTCTTGGACCACAGCTTAAAAACCAAGGTGCTAGAGGAAAGGAGGACACAAAAATGGCATTCATGGAACTGATGTTCTGGATCAAGCACTGTACAAGGCCCTGGATTCATTTACTTAACAGTATTTACATTAAATTCACATATTTAGATTATCTGTGGAAATTTTTAATTGTACAAATCTCAGGACCCACTCAGAGAGATTCGATTCCAAGGGCCTGGGATAGAAACAGAAAAATCGATAGTTTTGAAAAGCTCCAAGGTGAATCTGGTATACCGTGTTGTCAGAATGGTCCCTGACCTCCTATAATTTTCTGCCCTGGAGTGTGGGTGGAGCTGGTGAATACAGCGAGCTGCCACTCTGGTGATTACGTCACATTATGGTGGCAAAAGGGAGCTTGTCTGGATGAGTCTGATCTACTCACAGAGGCCTTTTAGAAGCAGCATTTTGTCTGGCTTCTGGCAAAGGAAAAGTTGGGGAGGTTTCAAATGTGAGAAGGAGCCGAGGCACCTGTTTCTGGCTTAAAGATGGCGCGGTGAGGTGAGAAGGAACACGGGGCCTTAGGCTGATGGGGTCTCTGGCTGACAGTCACCAAGGACACAGGACCTCAGTCCTACAACTGAGTGCAATTGAATTCTGCCAGCAGTGTGAATGAGTGTGAACGCTGATTATTCCCAGGAACCTTGAGATAAGGGCGCAGCAGGCACCCTGACTTGGACCTTGGGCCTAAGCAGGGAACCCACTCAGGCCTGGCCCAGCTTCTACCTGTGAGAGTCCGTGAGTGTGTGTTCAGCTGGCGAGAGTGTGGTGATTTATAGAAGACTAATGTGTGCACGTTTAGCATTGGTAACCACTACATAAAGGCATCCGATCCTCACATGCAGACATGCCTGTCCTCACATTGCAGGCCACCCAGTGAGGCTCAGAGAGCTTACATCTTTTCCCATAGTCTCACACCTAATACCAGAACTATAATTTCAATTTAAATTTCTTTTTTTTCCCCCAAAGGTTCCTCGTTCTGAGAAAGAGGGTGGGGAAAACAAGGAGAAAGGTCAAACGTGTAGTAAATAGGTGGCTGGGATGGAGCTGAGGGGGAAAGACCCACTCAGCAGACATTGAGAAAATGAGTCGGCTTCTATGATGTGGCCACAGGGATCCCAAAGTCTGATGTGCTCTATATACGGGTACGAGACCGTTGAATGGTCTGAGCAGAAAAAGAAGGGATGAGATGTTCTTTCTGGCTTAATGCAATCGTGGAGCATGCATTGGAGATGACTGCAGAGTCAGGTTCCTTGACATTGGCTCCGAAATATGACAGGAGGGACAAGTGCCTGGGCTTGATCCTCAATCAGGGGTCTTGCATCCTCCTAGCTCAGTAGAGAAAAAGAAAATCTTTAGGGAGGTAAGACTCTGGCAGTGTTTCATCCACCTGCAATGTGTAGAGATGTCAGCTGAGATAGAAAAGAGAGAAGCAGTTAAGTCTCCTTCTGGATAGGAGCCTCTGTGGGAAGCTGGTTGCAGTCCACCATCTTGACTCCGCCATTAAGAAAGATGGAGACTTTACCTCCTTCATGTTTACATGGATGGAGCTGGAAAATATTCTTCTTAGCAAAGTATCCCAAGAACGGAAGAAAAAGTATCCAATGTACTCAGCCCTACTATGAAACTAATTTATAGCTTTCATAGGAAAGCTATAACCCAACTTAGCCCAGGAACATGCGGAGAGGAGAGAGGGAGAGGAGGGGATGAGGGAGGGTGGCTGGAGGGAGGGCAATTGGCAGGATCATGCCTATGGTTCATCCTATAAGGGTACATGTGAATCTCTCTAAATGTAGAATATAAATGTCTTAACACAATAACTAAGAAAAAGACGTGAAGGCTATGCTAACCAGTTGGATGAAAGTACTTCAAATTCTACAGAGAAACAGTACACTGCTCCCCATGATAGTATTAATGTACACTGTTATGATTTAATAAAAAAATAAAATATAATATAAAAAGAAAGAAAACAGAGAAGCCCAGGAAACTCCTAAGGCAGGAGGGGGCAGTCCTGCAGGAGATACAAAGTGTGACAACGTGCTTGCTGCACCCTGGTCTTCTCATTCAGTGTTTTCTCCCAGACACCGCCTAGGGAAGCCAACACAGCAGGAAGGCCCATTCATTCATTCCCTTGTCCACACACATATTAAGCTCCTGCTGCCGTGCCCAGTGGGATACGGAGACAACCAGGCTTCTTCAGACCACAGTTTTGGCACAAAATGAAACGCATCTTCTCCTAAGGAAGAGTAAAAATTAAAATCTATTGCCAATTCCGATACCATATTTTGAAAAGGATTTTGAATTATCTTGTATTAATCTGTTCGCAAAAGCAAGTTCCTAAAATACGTAATAGGAATTCTACAGTAATACACCGAGGAATAATTTATTTAGCTCTTTCGACTAGGGACTGCAGCGGCTTCCGGCATGGATGTTTATTCCCGTCGTTTGTTTATTTGATTCATGTCACTCTGTCACTTGTTCTGGGCGCCTTCTACGAGCTACTGAGGGGGCTGAAGGTACAAAAGTGCATGAAACAAACTTCTTGCGCTCAAAACCTCGCACAGGTGACCAAAACGCATTAATAATAATAACACAGTTAATGTGCAGAGGACTCAGATAAAGGGAAAGCTGTGTCCCCAGCCACACGCTCTCGTTTGCAGAACCATTACCCCCAAACCGAGGGCCAGTGCAAGGGGTTTTCTGCTAAGCTGAATTTTTTCTTATTTAATGTGCTGGTAAAACCCTTTCAACTTTCCATTTCTCCAGCTACTCCGTCAGGAATTTTGATGCACCAGAGGACAGAAAGCCTATCTGTATGTAAAAAAGCCGAGGTACCGCACAGCGCCTTTGGAGTTTTCCTCTGACAAGTGGTTGGCATCTGCTAACAACACTTCTTTTCTTGAGCTTTGTAACATTGCCAGGCTGAGAACTGAGCTTTGAAAAAAGAGATGGAGCTGTTAACAAACGCCTTTGTTATCTCTGGAATTGATTATTGTACAGTGGTTCACAGGGAAAAAAAAAAAAAACTTGATGTGTATCTTGTCTCAATATTTACCTGCTCCTCCCAGGAAATATTGTGCTAAGAGAAATTCCCTGCAGTACAACAAATGTCAGCGTGCCTAAGATAACTGGTGCAATTCACCAATCGACTGTCTTTTTCCCATCTGTGGAAACGGTATGATAAGACGGCGGGAAGAATTTCTTATTAAGTGCTTGGAGATCTTTTGAATTTGATGGCTGTTTAATAGACCTTGCTTTCCCCTTTCATTTGAGAACTATTTATTGAAACCTTCCGTGTGCCGAGCCCTCCGCTGGCCTCCCAGAATATACTAATGATGGAAATAAACTCGAGACGACATGGCCCCACGGAGATTATGTCTGGTGAAGGAGAGGAAGATTCCACGGGCAGGTCCCATATGCGATGGTGAGCCGAGATTACAGAGTCCATGGGCTAGGAGAGGCAATGTCGTATCAGATCAAAGACAGCTATTTTGAAAAAGTAGTTTTTAAACTGAAACTGGAAGGCCAGGTGGGAGTTAGTAGTTGTCCGGGCCATGGGGAAGGGAACAGGGAGAAACGTAGGCATCGTGTCATAAACAGAGAACACAGCATATAGAAAGCGTCAAAGGTGAAAGACGGTACAGCAAATAACCTTGGACAAGTTGTGCAACTTTTGTGCCTCAGTTTTCTCATCTCTGAAATGGGAACAATGATAAAACCCTATAGGATGGTGTGAAATAACGTGTTCACGTAAAACATTGAGTCCATTGTTAATAAGCACTCATGAAACGTTAGCTAACATTCATTCACTGATGGAGGATCTAAGAAAAGTTCAAGGTCAGTGTGGCTGAGCTCCCTGGTGTTTTATTCTGATTTCAGACCCTAAGCTTCCTCTACATAGTGGCCCGTGTTGTACGCAAGAAGCTCTGCAGTGTATAGATGGAGCAAGTCTCCGTCATTAATACATTTGCGCTGACTCAGAACTATCGGCTCTTTGTAGACAAGTGCTATTTGGTATTTATTGCTGTCACATAATGTAGCACCTGGCACAAAATAGTTTCTCAATAAATACTTTGTAAGTGAATGAGTAGATAGAAAAAATCGAGTAGAATAGAGTCCAGTAGAATCCTGTTGAATTTTGGTGCTAAGTGCTACAGGAAATCCAAAGACAAGTGGCCTTTAATCCAGTCCCTGAGATACCTACTGTTCAAGGGCCAATGGAAAATGTGGCCCCTGCAGGCTGCTAAAAGCTTGAAACAGCAGGACATGGAAAGCACCGTCCTGTTAGGGATCGTCCCCCTTACCTCAGAGAATACATTTCGGGTACTGAATTTCTTCTGCATGCCCCAAAGGAATAATCTGCAGCACACGCATGATAATGGAAAATCTAAGACCTTCAAAATACAAATCCTTGTTATTAATATGCTGTGATTCCAGAATTCTATGTGCACACTTGTTACAATGTGGATATTTCTGAAAACATTTTCAAATGCCCAAGCACAGCCATAGTTTTGGTGCCTTTACCCTTCATTCTAAACCAAACGGACTGCCATCCACAATTCAATCTCAGGAATCAAGTTCTGAAGGTGGGGAAATAGAGGCTCAACAGAGACACAGAAGCCGCCCAGGGTAGCACCGTGAGTAAGTGGCACCGTAGTTGGTACTTAGCCCTGACTGGGTCCTGTGTATGTTGTGACGAGAGGGAATGGATGATCTTTCAAGGTAACATGAAGGCCTTGATACCTTTGGATTTAGGAAACAAATTCATTTTCTTTAGTATTATATTGTGTGTGCTTTCTCTTAGATCTATTGAGACTCCCCCACTCATCCATCCAGGGGTGTCCAACTTTATTTCATTTCTACTAAAGATTTGGAAGAAGAGTTGGCATGGGTCACACATTACGTACACAAACACTCATGAAAGCTGATTATCCCCCCCCCCCAAAAAAAGAACTGTGTGTATTTTTCTCTATATCTGACACCACAAATAGGCAAAGCGGTCCTCAAATCTTCTGCACGCAGCCCACGGGCCGCAGTTGAACCCCCCTGAAAATCCATCTCACTCTGTTTGGAGATTCTGCTTAAGTTTTACTCCCTCCAGAAAGCCTTCCTTGCATATGCCGAGCCGGACTGGTCACAGCCTCCTCTGCAGTCATTCACACTGGCATCCCTGGCGTAGGACGTGGCAAATGAACATGTCACATACATAGTTATCTTCTTATTCACATGCTGAGGACAGTCATTTCAGTAATAAAACCACCCAATATTAGACCTGGAAAGCCCCTTGGTTCAGCTCTCAGCGCGGCCACCCCCCAGCTGTGTCCCCATGTGCATGTTACTTCTCTGTGCCTCAGTTTCTTCCCTTTAGAAACAAGAACAGTACTTTTCTCTCGTAGAGTTGTTACCAGGAGGGAATGAGGTAATAGGCGCAGAGCACCTGGCAGTTCTCAGTCATCCTTAGCTCTTGTCTTAGGCCAGTGCTTAAAGACAGAGGGCTCATTCCTCAAAGAAAGCTGATGCTCAGGAAGGAAGAGGCCGGAGCTGGGCAGGTTGTGTCCACTTCCTTTGTGAGTACCCGTCACCCCACCAGAACACCTGGAGCTCCAAAGAGCATAGTTTAAAACCACTGATCGCCAGGTGCGGTGGCTCATGCCTGCACTCTGGGAGGCTGAGGTGGGTAGACTGCTTGAGCTCAGGATTTGGAGACCAGCCTGAGCAAGAGTGAGACCGCCATCTCTACTAAAAATAGAAAAACTAGCCCCAGGTATCATGATGGGGGCCTGTAGTCCCTGATACTCGGGAGGCTGAGGCAAGAGGATCACTTGAACTCCAGAGTTTGAGATTGCTGTGAGCCAAACTGATGCCAGGCACTCTAGCCTGGGTCACAGAGTGAGGCGCTATCTCAAAAATAAATAATTAAACCAATAAAAATTAAAAAATATAAAAACCAGTGATTTACCCAACATGGTTTATAAATTTAAAAAATAAAGGCCTAGAGAAGGGAAGTGACCAGTAGTGGGCAGAGAAGGTCACTGACCGTAGACCAAGGACACGACACAAAACTGTCTTGGCCCTTGAGTTCTCCTTTTCCTTCCACGCCCACCCCCCACCTAGCAAAAAGCCCTGCGTGGTGTTTTCATCCACTGAGGATGTAGAGAAGACTGAAACCAGACCCACAGACGCACTCACACTCTCAGGGGAGGGGGGGGATGAGGATAGAAACATCACCAATAATTATGACGGAAGAAAACTGGTGCGATGACACAAATATGCGCTGAAAGCGAAGCTGAGGGATCATTAATCCTTCAGCAAATTGTGAAAGAACAAGCGGGCGTTAAAGGACAAGCTGAGCAGGTGGGGGCATTCCTAAGGGCACAGCTCAGGAAACACATGGGGTCAGGGGATAACGTGGCATTTTCCAGAAACTGCAAATAGTTTCCTTTTTCTGCTAGAACATAATAAGCATGGCAGGTAAGGAGGAGGAGAAGAGCTGGCAAGAAAGACGGGCATACCCTGGTCAGAAGGGGGCAGGGGCGTGCCCGCCCTGGTGGAACACCTGTGGCTCAGTCCTGGTTTCCAGAACGCCATAGTTTCCTTTGCGGTTGGACGGCTTTGTGTTTGCAGGAAAAACGGAAAACTACTCGTGTTTCTAAAGGAGCATTAAAACAGACCCCATCAAACATACAGGTTTGAATCCTCTAAGGAGAAAGGAAAACTGCCCCCAACATCAGGCCAGCCCAGAAGGGCAGAGAGACGGCAAAGGAAAGACATCGCCCAGAGACTCTGTGTGGTCCAGGTCTGCGCTGATAAATGGAGATTCAGCCAAGAGGAGAGTTACCAATCCTGCTCACGGCCACCTTCGTCAGAAACACTGTGCTCCGCTTCTACCTAAGACTGAATTTTTCAAATCAGATAAGGGGAAAAGTCTGCAGAGCTTGAGAAGAAACTATTAATGCATGTGCTTAACTCTGGCCAGTTATGGAAACTGATGGTTGGACATATGCTGGCCCTGGGGTCTGTGGGCCCTTCCCCACTGTGGCCGAGGGTTGGGGACCGTCTGCGGAGAGAAGCAAGGGGCTGCTGTGACTGTGGCAGGCGTCCTGGCAGCTGAAGTCTATTTATTAGTGTCTCTGCTCCTCCCCTGCCGTTATATTAATATAATGAATTGTTCACAGGTGCATCAAATGAGGTTTAGATGATCACTGGGAGCTTTGTTACCCAAACAGGCCAAATTAGGGAGAGCAGATGCAGCAGGCAAACGACAGGCCCACAGCAAAAGTACAAAGCTTGAATTAATGAAGGTCAGAGCTCACATTTGGCCTTGATGGCCTTCACTGCAACAGGGTTTGGCCTCCTGTTAACTCTTACTTGCCAAAAAGCACTCAGTTGTGTAGGGATAGGACGGACGGGGTGACTGCCCCATGAAATGACCTACTGCCCACCTCCAAGGAGTAATGAGAATAGAGTAAGAAGGTTGGCTCCCAAGAACCGGACTTTAGTGTATGGAGCAGGTGATCCCCTGCGCAAGAAGGCTTCCAAAGGAAGGGCTGAACCAGAGCAGAAATCTACCCTGTGTACATCGCCTTGAGGAAGGGGCCCCTCTTTCTAAGTGGCACAAAGGTATTGACCGCTCTCCTCATAGCCCCCTCTAGCCTTCCCACATTTTCAGGAGTACCTTTTAATCCTCACCAACGTGCCCTCTGGGCTGGTGGTGACCCTGTAGATGTTTTTCTCATCCTTGTAATAACCTTGCAGTGGAAACATTGTGTGAGAATCCCTGTTGTACGGATCAGAAAGCTGAGGCCCAGGAAGATTAAGCAACACAAGGAGAGTTACTCACGGCAGAGCCAGGACTGGGTCAAATGCTGAAGCAGATTCCGTTTCCCCTGGTGCCTTACACTAAAAACACAGTTTACTTCTTTGCAACTCTGAGAGCAAGAGGAATGAGAAGGGAGAGAGAGAGTGTGGGGACATCGGCCTGTGAGAAGCACAGGCTCAGAGTCAGCAGACCTGAGTCTAAGCTGTGCTTTGGGTCCCGCAGCCAGTGACCACTCTGAGGCCCTTCCCCTCCCCACCCCCCATGACTTTGAAGTTGCACTAGATGGCTGATGTCCAAAATCTGTTCCAGTTTAATGTCCAAAAACCCCAATGGGCTTTTCCTTTGGTTTGTTTTTAACAAGAGACTATTAAGACTACATTCACTCCCATATTATTTCATGGGAAATCTGACAATAAATACCCCAACCCATACAAACACTTATGCATCCCCTTATACACAACAGTTAAAATTCTGAAGAATATCTCAAGGAAATTATAAGAAAGAGAAAGAGAGCTCTGAGTACAATGTAGGGGCATCTGTCAAGATGACAAACTCCAAACTCCCCCACGCCTTTATTTATTATCATCCAATTTTATTCTATATTTTTCTGTCATCAAAGAGGTTTATTATAGAATGGTTACATAAATTTTAGCAGTATATGTGATAGGATGGTTTGCCACAAAAGCATTGCAAATGTGATGCTTCTTTAAGTATAAATGTGCGTACATGTTTGTGAAATAAAATTAACTGGAAAACATACAGCTTAAAATGGTGTGTAAACGACGTGATAAATACACAAACCATTCACAGACTCAAAGGGAAAACGTACAGGTTCATTTTGGTAATAGGTTCATGAGTAGCTTACAGAAATTAATTTGATAATTTTTAAGTCACACTATCACTTTGATCAGTTAAAGGTTTTCATCAAAATGTTTTGGCTCATCTATTTCTCTTGTGAACATAAAAATTTTCAAAGAAAAGTATAAAGAAGGAAAAAAAATTCAAATTCCACTCATGGGATGCAAACTCGTTTGAGATTTTGATCTTTTTCTTATCCTTAAGCATTTTGGTGTTCCTTTCTATAGCAGGTCAGGCTGTCTATCAAATGGGTCTAATTTTTTTTTCCTGCCCCCCCATTGGAAGAATAAGAGTTGTCTTGAGCCACATATTCAATACACAAATAGTAACAAAAGCTGAAAAGTAACAGACGTTCCATGCCTACTTTTCATGATATCTGACCCCATAGATAAGCAGAAAAGTCTTCACAAAATAAGCATGCTGGCCAAGGGCCACAGGTTGGACACCCCCACGTATGAGCATATGCAGTTTTTTGGTTGTTGTTTTGGTGGGGTGGGGGGTTGTTTGTATTGTCTTTTGTTATCCTGGGCTCAAGTGATCCTCTAGCCTCAGTCTCCTGAATTGCTGGGATTACAGGCATGAGATGCCATCCCTGGCTCCTGTTTAGTTTTTATTATCATTCAATTTTATTCTATATTTTTTTGTCGTCAAAGAGGTTTATAAACACATAATGGAGCATTCACTCCATCAGTTAATTCCAATTCTGTTAGCTATTTAAATTATTTCCATTATTTTGATAAATAACCCTAACATGGTTCTTTATCATTGTCCAAACTTTGGATTATTAAGACAGAGTCCTAGAATGGGGAGTAAATGCCTTTTTTTTTAAACCAAAGCTTCATACTCCTGAGCCTTGTAGTGCATGGATTTCGAAGTGAGTAAGCATTGCTCTTCCACAAATGTTTCTCAAGTAGAGGTACCTGAAGGGTGTGAGTTTTGAACTCTTACCCATCTTTCTGTTACCGTCACACCTCCAGCAATTTAAGCTTGACCCATTTGCTTCACAGAACAGAGATAAAGATGTTTATAGTAAATTTCATACATAATAAAGTCGTATTTATAATCGTAAGAAAAGGATGATTTAAATGCCCATGAATAAAGCATGTTAAACAACTTATGATACGATAGACCACCATTAGAAGTGTTTCAGAATATTTAACCACACTAGCAAATGTTTCTGACACACTTGTTCATTGAAAAGAGAAAGCTACTAGAGAAAATGCATAATATGTGTGCATCTGTGTAACATATAAATGTGTGCAAAGATGAAACGTCTTCCTGGGGGAGAACACTCCCAGAGACTCCAATGCATTTACCACAGTTCAGTAGTGATGCAATGCAGACCACTCTTCCTTTCTGGCACTCACAGGTGTGAGCCTGAGTTTACCTAAAATACAGAGAAGTTCTCTAATTCATCAGCCCAGATTGGTGGTTCTTTTCCTTTTTTTTTCTCTCTCAGCCAAGTTTCCCTCAATTATATCTTCATTGATTGCTCTGTTGGAATCATGCTTCTCAGCTCCTCCAGCAATCCTGTAACTCTTTTTTTTTAAATTTTGCTTTCGATTGGCTTTCAATTCTCTTAGTTTGAATTTTTTTTTTTTTTTTGACTGGGGATGGGTTTGAACCCACCACCTCCGGCATATGGGCCTGGCGCCCTACTCTGCTGAGCCACAGGCACCTCCCTGAAGTTGTTTTTTTTTTTTTTCTATTTATTTATTTATTTAGATAGAGTCTCGTGTTGTAGCCCTCACTAGAGTACTGTGGCATCACAGCTCACAGCAACCTCTGACTCTCAGGCTGAAGCAATTCTCTTGCCTCAGCCTCCCAAGTAGCTGGGACTACAGGCACCCACCACAACACCTGGCCTTTTTTTTTTTTGGTAGGCTGGTCTCGAACCTCTGAGCTCAGGGCAATCCACCCTCCTCGGCCTCCCAGAGAGCTAGGATTACAGGCATGAGCCCCCACACCTGGCCAATCCTGTAATTCATAGATGGGATTTTTTCCACTATCTCATAATTTTGAACTGTTTTTGTCCTTTTTCTCCCTCTGGGAGCTTTCCAATCTCTTCTCTCCACCACAAACCCCATTTTTCTCACTGTCAATGCTGGTC
>CAUYQV010091836.1:0-15574 GCA_963574575.1 Galagoides demidoff
GGGTTTTATCCCAGGGTCTCAAGGCTGGTTCAATATACATAAATGTATAAATATAATTCATTACATAAATAAAATAAAAAACAAAGACCATATTCTCTTAATTGATGCAGAAAAAGCTTTTTTTTTTTTTTTTTTTTTTTAGACGGAGCCGAAAGCTATTACCCTGGGTGGAGTGCCATGGCATCACAGCTCATAGCAACCTCCAACTCCTGGGCTCAAGCGAGTCTCCTGCCTCAGACTCCCAAGTAGCTGGGACCACAGGCGCCCGCCACAACGCCCAGCCATTTTTTGGTTGCAGCCATCATTGTTGTTTGGCGGGCTCGGGCTGGGGATTTGAACCCGCCACCTTAGGTGTACGTGGCTGGTGCCTTAGCCGATTGAGCCACAGGCGCTGAGCTGAAAATCAGAAAGTTATCAATGAAAATACACTGAGAAATGACTGGGTTTCCTTGTCACTGCTCCATTCTCTGTAGGGATGGGGGCACAGGAAAAAGGAACAGAGTGGGAGATGGGTTTGATGATTTAGTTAAGATAAAAAGTATTAGCACCACATCATTTTAGCAAGATTGAAAGAAAATCAAGTCTCCAACTCTCAAGATAAGTCAGCAGGGATGGAGTTCCAGGATAGTACATGGAGGAACATCATTCAATCAAGCCTACTGCCTCCGAGGTATAGTCAAAACCAAACTCTAATGTGCCTTGTGATCCAGGCCATCCAGGGACAAGCAGACGGAACACCTGAGAGCTGTGGAGCTCATCACTTGTCCTAAAGCCTTAACTCCACACCCACCTAAAGCTTGGTGTGCTTAACTGCTCTCTGTGCATGGCTTTCTACTCATATTCTTCTCATTAAGAATATACTGACACAGTGGTTTATGCCTTAATCCCACCACTCTGGGAGTCTGAGGTGGGAGTGCTTGAGGCCAGAGTTTGAGACCATCCTGGGTAACATAGCAAAACTCTATCTCTACAAAAATAAAAAAACAAAACTTTAGTCCTAAGTGGTGCAGGCTATCTCCCATCCCTCAGTTGTAGCCTGAGGCAGGATAGCTTGAGCCCAGGAGTTCAGGGCTACAGTGAGCTATGATCACACCACGGCAGGCAGCAAAACCCCAACTCTCAGGAAAAAAAAAAAAGCCAAAAAACTCTATTAGGCACTAGATGAGTGGTGTTCTGTCCTTGACCACTCTGGCTTGCAACTTTCATTCCAACTAAAAACAGGCAATGCAAGCCCCACCTTCATCAGGATTGGTATGTATGCACAACAAATTCCTGGGTATCATCCCAGATAGGCTTACTGGATTTTAAGTCTCAGGAAACTGGCTAACACACATTAAAATTTAGGAACCATCCAACTTGAATACCGGCATCCAAGTGATCAGCATTAACATGCTATTTTTAGGACCTTAGTTCAACCTAGAACCAAAGCTCCAGCAGGATGATACTGAGCAATGAATACCCAGAACTTGTTCATAAACATTTCCACAAATAAACTTTTCTCAGAGTAGGGACCTAGAACTTTTATTCTCAAAAAAGAACGAGGGAAGGATGGCTAACCCGTCATAAAGCCATTCCTTTCTGAAAATACCTGGTTAACCAACACCCTCAGGTTTTGATAATGACTTTCAGTATGTTACAGCTCTTCTTGAGAAGGGACAGTTCAGGAATGATTTGGGGGGGGGATTAGGGAACCTGGCATGCTGGGCTATGAGGGCTCAAGTCCTTTCTGCGGGGTATGCAGTAACTGAAAAAAGATGGTGTCCATGATCAGCATGCCCTGGTGAGAAACAACTGATTAATAGAGTTTTGCTCTTCAGGAGTTGTTAGGACATCAAATGACTGATTTTTCTTAAAAAAAAAAAAAATGGGATAATAAAAAAAAGGAATACAATAGGTATGTTGTAATAAATTTAGGAGACCTAGCTTCTAGCTGCCTTCTCATCTAAGCCAACAGGTCAAACCAGTGACTTTCAAATGATGTCCTAGAGCCCTGATGCCTGCAGAGGGCTAAAGACCTACAAAAGGAGTTAAGAGTGGAGAGGCCAAGTGGGCATTTCTTGGCCCTCCCTTTCCCCAAATTTCAAAATAAATAGCTTCCCTTTTACCTCTCAGCGGTAAAGAGGGTATCTTTATTACCCTCCCCCAAGTATGCAAAAGGCAGCAAAGCAAACAAGAATGCATCTATGGGAAGCACCTTTGGCGCAGTGTGTAGGGTGCTGGCTTCATATACTGAGGGTGGCGGGTTTGACCCCAGCCCTGGCCAGCTAAAACAGCAGTGGCAACTTCAACAAAAATAGCTGGGCATTGTGGTGGCGGGTGCCTGTAGTCCTAGCAACTCAGGAAGCTGAGGCAAGAGAATCGCTCTAGCCCAAGAGAAGGAGGTTGCTATGAGATGTGCCACCACGGCCCGAAGGCGACAAACTGAGACTCTGTCTCTTAAAAAAAAAAAAAAGTAAAAAAAAAAAATGCATCCAGGTGACTAAACCAAATGAAACACAGCAAGGCCGACAGCGGCTTAAATTCCAGCTTTGCCCAGATTGGATTGAATTTGACCTTGGTCAAGTCATCTCAATGTTTTTGACTGTAGATTTCTTCCCTGCAAAATATTCTCACAAGATCAGTGTATTATTCAAAATAACGTAGGAAAGTACTTGAGACTAACTAGATCTTCAAACACTGGCAATCCACCCCAATGATCCCTCTGTCCACAACAAAAATCTGTTGACTGAGCCAAAGTCCAATTCTAGGGGGCCTTTAAGGCATCTCTCCTTATGAGGCTTCCTACCCCCAGGAACAGATTATTCAGAAATCACCTCCAACTTCACAGCTAGGTCTGACCCAAGGGGCTACCCTCTGCTGCCCTGGAGACCATGCCTACATTTGCCCTCAGGGACCCAGTGAGAAAACCTGCCTTGGGAGACACAGCTCATATCAGGCCAGAAGCGAGAAACCTGGAGCAGGGTTGTAAGAATCTGAGCTCTACGTTCCTGCCACCAAAAGAAACAGCTTTGAGCTTTTCAACAGGGATATGGGGACCTCTGGTGGCAAGAAAGCCACACTCCCTCCCTTGAAGTCCCAGCTCTAAAAGCTGTGCTTGCAGATACCAGGTCCTTCTGTTCAACCCAGCAAATGTTTACTGAGCTCCTACTGTCCACCAGGCCCTGTTGTGGATGCTGGAGATGTAGCCATGAGAAATAAGCCCAGTACCTGGCCCTATGACTCCTCAAATTCTGCCCCACACAGCTGGGCCTGACAAAAGCTCATAAATGTCCAATTCAGTCTTTATTGATAGTTTCACTTTGGGGTCACCAGTGCTAAAAGGTGGAAGATGGGGGAATACCTTTATGCGGGTCAAAGACCTCGAACTATCCCTCCCTCAGAAGGGACAATAGATCCTATTACAGAACTTATATGGTGATGGGGACAAGCAGAGGAAGGGCACAGTCCATACAGAGTTTAAGGGGATTATCGAAGGCCTTCAGCAACAGAGCATGTGGTGCTGAGGGAAATGGGGCAGGGTCAGCCACTGATCTGGACCCCTTCAGTGTCAGCCAGAGGGTAGATCTCAATGGCCTCCACCAGGGGTAGCGTCTCCACTGCAGTCTCCATCACAGCAAGGCCAACAGCGGCCTCCGCCTCTGCCAGCTGCTGCCGCACAGCTGCCTGATGCTGCTGCTGGTGAGTCTTGCGGTGCTTCCAGAGGTTGGAGAAGGAGCGGTAGCTCTTGCCGCAGTCAGGACAGGAGTAGGGCCGTTCACCTGTGTGAATGCGGCGATGTTCTGCCAGGCGCATGGAGATGGCAAAGGCTTTGCCACATACTTCACAGGCAAAGGGCCGCTCACCAGTGTGCAGGCGCCGGTGGTCTTTCAAGTGGGTACTCTGACGGAAAGCTTTACCGCAGTCTGGACATGGGTATGGCCGTTCACCAGTGTGGATGCGCCGGTGCACCTGCAGTGACGTCTCTGTGCTGAACAGCTTCTTGCACTCACTGCATTCTAGGCCCCTGCGCCGGGCAGGGGCTGCTGTGGCCACCCCTCCAAGAGCTGCTGGGGAGGTGACTGGTGTGCGAGTGGCCCGAGGGGCCCGAGGGGCAGGGGGCTCCTTAGCCAGGACTTCTCCAGGCCCAGCAGCTGCATGAGCTGCCTCATGTGCCTGCAGCCGAGCAGCAGAGCCCACTTTCTTGCCACAGGTACCACACTCAAAGCGCCGTGGGGCCTGGGCAGCTGCAGCGGCACAACGATGCTCACAGAGTCGCAGTGAGGAGGGAAAGGCAGCCCCACAGGATGGGCAGCGGTGGGGCTGGCGCCCAGCATGAACCACAAGCTGGTGTACCTCTAGCAGCCGGCGCAGCAAGAAGGAACGAGGGCACTCACGACACTTGTAGGGGTACTCGCCCGTGTGGTGGTAGCGGTGCATAAGTAGGCGGTAAGGGCGGTGAAAACGCACCCCACATTCCTGGCAGCGGTAGGGGAAGTGTTGGGCATGCACGAGGCGGTGCTGCCTCAGTGTTGAGCTTTGTGTAAAGGCCTTGCCGCAGTCCCCACACCGGTAGGGCCTCTCCCCTGTATGCGTAAGCCGGTGGCGGGCCAGGTTGGCAGGTGAGTTGAAGGGCTTGGAGCAGTCAGGGCAGGGGAAAGGGCGTTCCCCAGTGTGCGTGCGCAGGTGGTTACGTACATGAGACTTCTTCTTAAACATCTTGCCACAAATGCTACACTTATGGCGCCGCTCTAGCCGGTGCACAAAACGCTGATGCCGGGTCAGCTGCAATGCCTTGCCAAATTCACGGCTGCACAGGAGGCAGCGGTAGGTGCCTGGGGCAGTGGGCCCTGCTGAGCTCTCCTCGGACACAGGGGGCTGAGGGGCCTCTTGCTCTCCAGTCTCTGCTGGGGCTGGCTCAGGGAAACTGATGACAGGTTCTTCTGGTGGGACTGGTGTTGTGGGCAGAGGGACACCCCCTACCCCATGGGTACGCCGGTGATAAAGGAACTTAGTGAGATTAACAAAGGTCTTTCCACAGGGACACGAATGCAGAGGATTTGGGGTGTGGGCTCGCCGGTGGGCTAAGAGGAGAGCCTCTGTGCCAAAGGCTAGGCCACAGTCTACACACAGGAAATGCGATTCACTGCTGTGGTCTCCAAGGTGCTGGTCCAGACTAGAAGGGCTAGGGAAGACACGACTGCACAGGGGGCATTTAAAGACACCGTCCCGGTGACTCCGTAGGTGCTGCTGGAGTTGGTGGGGTGACAGAAAGAGCTGGTCACAGGCTGAACAAAAAAGCTCCTGCGTAGCTGCCCCACCTGGCTCTCCACTATTGTTCCTCCGGGCCCTGCGTCCCCGACGATCACGCCCAATGGCTTCACCATTGCGCAGCTCGTAACTGTGGTCAGAAGATGGCAAAGGATCAGGTTGTGATGCAGACACCTCTGCAGGTGATGAGGTCAGCATTTCTTGCTGTAAGGCAGGCTCCTCAGATTCTGGGGTAGGAGCAGGGAAATGAGTTGCCTGGTGCTCCAGAAAGTCAGCTGGCAGCTGAAAGAGCTGGGAGCACTCAGAGCACTTATAGAGAAGCAGCTCTACCTCAGTCACCACCTCAGTGGTGGTGGCAGCTGCAGATGGGACAGCTGCCCCTTCTCCACCCTCTTCGGCCTTTCGGTATGAGTGCTCCACAGCTACGCGGGTCTGTCCCATGGGGGGCCCCAGAACAACTGGGGACCCCAGGACAACCGGGGCAGAAGCCTTGGTGGGCGTGGCCCGGAGATGTGTCTGTCGGTGGTTCAGCCAGAGCTCCTGGCTGGCAAAGAGAGCCTTGCAATCCACGCACTCATAGTGGATGGTGCTAGAGCTCAGAGAGGGTGCCTTGGGTGGTGGCTCAGCTGGGACTGCTTCCTGGGGTACCATCATCTTCAGGTGCAGTTCCTGGTGCTCCAGGAGCTGGCTGGGTGACATCAGCAGCTGACCACACTCTAGGCACTGGTACTGGCTCTCTTGTACTAGGGTTTGATAGAGGCCTGTGCCTGATGTTGCCTCTGTGGCCACAGTGACTCCAGGGTCAGCCACACCCACCAGCTCAAAGTGCTGCTGGGGCACGTGAGAGTTCTGGTGCATGAGCACCTCTTCCAGGGATCCATAGAGTTGGTTGCACTCAGAGCAGACATAACGGTGCTCAATGTATAGGACTGTTTCTTCTGACTCCTCAGTCATGGCAGCAGCAAGGCCCTGCTCTGGGAGAGGAGAAAGTAGGGACAAAAGAGTTAAGCTACTGCTTCCTCAGTCCTTCCCAGCAACAGTTCTTTCCCTTTATTACTCTTACCTCCCAATACCTTAGATTTATTTCCCTTTCTAACTACTTCTTTGGATTTGTCTAATCCCACATCCTTTCCTAATAATCCTTCCTCCCCTGAATAAAAACACCAAACATAAAACCTTCCCAGCATTCCCTTCCCCGGAATCTACCCCAAGTCTCACCTCTTGAATCAACTTGAATCAAACTCCACCCACCAGATCCTTGTCACCTGTCCAGTCCCATCTCCTATGCCTCCCAGCAGGTCCCAAGGTCCCACCTATCACACAGGAACCTATCTCATCTCAACAGTTCATACCACCCCAATTCCCTCTCCCAGGTACCCAGGCCTTAAGTGCCTGTTTCTCCCAGCCACACTCTTCTCATGGCCTCTGTTCTTTCTCTTTTTACAGCCAGACTACTCAAGCTGCCCAATGTCCCCCAATTCCACTTTCAGTACCCTTATGTGATGCAACCCATCTTCCTTTTTGTTTGGTTTTTTTGAGACAGAGTCTTAAGCTGTCACCCTGGGTACAGGGCCAAGGCATCACAGCTCACAGCAATCTCTAACTCCTGAGCTTAAGTGATTCTCTTGACTCGGCCTCTCAAGCAGCTGGGACTACAGGCACCTGCCACAACGCCCGGCTATTTTTTTGGTTGTAGTTGTCACTGTTGTTTGGCAGGCCCAGGCTGTATTCAAACCTGCCAGCTCCAATATATGTGGCTGGTGCCCTAGCTGCTGAGATATAGGTGCCGAGCCCCACTCTTCCTTTTTTTATTTTAGACAGAGTCTCACTATGTCACCCTTGGTAGACTGCCATGGTGTCACAGCTCACAGCAACCTCAAACTCTTGGGCTTAAGCAATTCTCCTGCCTCCCAAGTAGCTAGAACTATAGGCACCCACCCATAACACCTAGCTATTTTTTTTTTTGTTGCAGTTGTCATTGTTGTTTAGCTGGCCCGGGCTGGATTCAAACCCACCAGCCTCGGTGTATGTGGCTCGCACCCTACCCACTAAGCTACAGGCACCGCACCCCTCTTCCTTTACACACAACCTTTACTACCCATTCTCTCTCTTGCTGTGATGCAGATTCCTTACATCCAACTTCCCCTGCCCCTGTCAAATTTTCTCACACTAACCTATCTGCATTCTCTTTCCCACCTTAAAAACTTCTTCATGATACCCAACGCCCCCTCCTTTTTTCTCTGAGACACAGTCTCACTTTGTTGCCCTTGGTAGAATGCCATGGGGTCCTAGCTCACAGCAACCTCAAACTCCTGGGCTCAAGTGATCCTCTTGCCTCAGCCTCCCAAGTAGCTGGAACTACAGGTGCCTACCACAACACCCAGCTATTTTTAGAGACAGGGTCTTGCTCTTGCTCAGGCTGGTCTCAAACTCTTGACACTCAGGTAATCCATCCATCTCAGCCTCTCAGAGTACTAGGATTACAGGTGTGAATAGCTCAGTCTGGCCCCCCTTTTTTTTTTTTTGCAGTTTTGGCTGAGGCTGAGTTGGAACCCACCACCGCCAGTGGTGGGCGGGCGACCTACTCCTTGAGCCACAGGCACCACCTGGCCCTTTTTTTTTTTTTTTTTAAGAGATAGGGTTTCACTCTGTTGCCCTGAATAGAGTGCCATGATGTCTTAGCTCATAGCAACCTCAAACTCTTGGGCTCAAATGATCCCCTTGCCTCAGCCTCCTGAGAGGTGGGATTACGGGTACCCACCATAACGCTGGGCTAGTTTTTCTATCAGAACTGGTCCCCACACCCCCTTTAAATTACTCAACCTCTTCTACAAATCAAGGTCTCTCACACTCTAATTCCTCCTCCACCCAGAATATCCAGATCCATCTTCACAAAAGCCTGCCCTAATCCTTTCTTCATACCTAGACCCTTTCCACCATTCTAACTCATGCCTCTAGGCTTTACAGACACAATTCACATTAATCACTTCTTCACGGCAGTGTCACTCGTACCAGTAATCCTAGAACTCTGGGACGGTGAGGCAGGTAGACTGCTTGAGCTCAGGAGTTTGAGACCAGCTTGAGCAAGAGTGAGACCCCCGTCTCTACTAAAAATAGAAAAACTAGCCAGTCATGGTGGCAGGCGCCTGTAGTCCTAGCTATTCAGGAGACTGAGGCAGGAGGATCACTTGAGCCCAAGAGTTTGAGGCTGCTGTGAGCTGTGATGCCACAGCCCTCAACCCAGGGTGATGGAGTGAGACTGTCTCAAAGAACAAAACAAACAAGAAAAAAAAAAAACTTTTTACCCAGAACAAATCGGCAATTCTAACCCCCTTTGAAATATGAATATTCCTTCTTCACAATGACTTAGACCCCTCTTCTTCATACAAAACCACCCCAACTTATTCTGGGATACACCCTCTCTTCATGTCAACCTAAGCTCCTTGTCTTTGCAAAAAAGGCCTACCTTAACCCATTCTGAAGATGCCCAAATACCGTCTCCACATTGTCTTAAGCCCTTTTCACATCCCCCACACCCTAACCCATACACAAACCTTCCTTCACATACTAACTTATTCTTTTCTCATTTGCAAAGACCTACCCCCACCCGTTCCAGGTATGTTCAGAACCCCTCTTCACATCAACTTTAAACTTAATTCTTCTTCCCAAAAAGATCCCTCTATACTGTAACCCACTCCAAGGAGGAGATCCAGACTTAAATTTCTTTCACACGTACTCTTCCTATTGCCCAAATCTCTTTAGAGATACCCAGATCTCCTATTATTCTCATGTAGAATCCCCATCACCACCTTCATTCAGCAGACACCTCTTCTTCACACCCAAAACCCTCTCACCAGGATAGCCCCCCAACTTCTTGGCAACCTACCATTTCATTCTCATTCCAGGAATACCTAGAACCCCCCCTTTTTAGTACACAGATCTCTTGCCACCCTACTTCCACCCCCAACAACTAAATCCCACCTTCACTTCAGCCTAATTACCTGTACTTAAAAGAAAAAAAAAAAAAAGACTTCCTCCCAGCCTTTTCTAGAGACACCTAGAAACCTTTTCACATTAACATAGCCCACTCGTACAGAGACCCGGCTCAACGAATTCGAAGGGTACCCAACCCTCTCAACACAGTTTAACGTGTTAATTTAATCCCATACTTAACACCTGAACATCTCCCTTAGCTCAATTCCTAATAAACCTAACACCAATTCACTACCCTAATTCTTCCCAACCATAACTATTTTCCCTCTGTGTTAACTTAATTAACTCCTATCTCACTCCCTATGCCCTCCACCAGGCACTCAAATGCCGTCTAACCGCCCCAGCCCCTTCAGTCCTGGACTCGTCTCACAAACAAGCCCTTTACCCCAGCACCCTATGGCGCCTCCGCGCCCTCTTCGGAGACAGCTCAAAGACCTCCCGCCCGGGTCCCTCCCAGCCCCCGGCCCAAGCCCCGCCCCTCTTCGCTCAGCCCCGCCCCAAGGCTCAACCCCTTCCCCACCCGCCGCCCCGACCCGACTGGCCCCCGCCCCGTCACCCGCGCATTCGGCCGGCCGTTGGTGCAGCTCCGCCCTCGCCGCCCGGCGCGCGCTTCCTCCGGGCCCTCAGTGCGCAGGCGAGGTGGCAAGAGGAGGCCGCAGGGTAGGGTAGGGAGCTGGGCCGGCCCTCAGCGCGCCCACTTGTACTCACCCGCCTCTGCCGTCTCGCACGCCCCGGACCTGGGCCCAGGCCACTGTTCCCCTTGCACAGCCACCCTAGCGCTACGCCTCTCTAGCTCCGCCGTCTCCTCTCGCCTGCTCCGCAGCCTCGCTCTCGCCCCCAGCCACCCTCAGCGACGCCCCTCCCACCTTCCCCTAGGCCGCCGCGGGACGGCCGAACGCGTCCAATCACCGCTCGTCTGGCCTTTGCCGCTTAGCCAATCGACACTCCTGTCTCTGAGGCTTGGACCAACGGTGCCGAGCGTTAGAGTGTAGCCCAAAGCCCAACCAATCATCTAGCGAAGTTCCCTCACGGGCCGGCCTCCGAGTTGATAGTGCCCGCCCCCTTGAGCCTCCCTGGAGGATACTCCTCCTCCACATCCTAGTCGACTCCACCTCTGACAACTCCAGAAGGGAACCTTGAGCGGAGGGCAGCGTGATGACGTCAGGAAGCGGACCGAGGCTGCGGCCGCCATCTTGCAGGCGCTGGGGGCTATTAGGTGTCGGAGTTAGGGAGCGAGAAAGTCTGGGAATTTGGGCACGCGACGTCCAGACAGCTAAAGCCGGGGAGTTGAGGCGCGGGAATCCCCGGGGTCAAAGAGAGAAAGTGAAACACAACTCACGCGAAAGTCGGGGGAAACCGACACGAATCACATGTAGGGAGAAAAGAGAAACCAAGGCTCAAGACTGATTTTATTAAAAAGAGAAGAGTGAAACCAACAGGAATGAAAGAAACGAAAAAAGATAATTTTGTTTTTTTTTGAGAGAGGAGTTTTGTCAGAAAGTAAGGAGAGGGAATCTAGAGGAAATGTAGGAACAAAAGTTTAATTTGGGCCGGCGCGATGGCTCAGGCCTGTAATCCTAATACTCTGGAGGACCAGGAGGGTAGATCGTTTGAGCTCATGAATTCGAGACCGGCCTGATCAAGAGTGACCTATCTCTACTAAAAATATAAAAATTAGCTGGCATTGTTGCCAGCGCCTGTAGTCCCAGCTACGGGGAGACTGAGAACATTTGCGCTCAAGAGTTTAGGTTACTGTGAGCCATGAGGCCGTGGTGCTCTACCCAGGATGACAGAGTGAGTCTGTGTCTCAAAAAAAAAAAAGTTTCATTTGAACAAACAGTTGGGGGTGGGGTGGAAGACTTAAAGGACTATTAGGGTGAGAGCCCGAAGGAAGTACACCTGTTAGGATTCTATTCTGCTCCATTCCACAGTGACTCTGACCCTGTGCAGCTCAAGGACAATGGGTCCCAGTGTGTCCAGAGGGGTTCTGGACATTCCTACTTACCTTCCCTCTGGCACTCAGGGCCTTGGGAGTGGGTAGCTTGTCAGTTCTGTTGGAACTGTTTCCAGAGCTACTCCTTGAACATAAAGACAGGGGAACTGCAAGAAATTCACTTAGTCCAACGTTCTACCCACCCATCCATTCCTCAGGTGAGGAAACTGAGTCTCAAGAGTTGAGTCATTGGCTCGGAGCCGGTAGCTCAGTGGTTAGGGCGCAGGCCACATACACTGGGGCTGGCGGGTTGGAACCTGGCCGGAGCCTGCTAAATAGCAGTGACAACAACAACAAAAAAATAGGCGGGTGTCGTGATGAGCATCTGTAGTACTGGCTACTTGGGAGGCTGAGGTAAGAGAATTGCTTAAGCCCAAGAGTTTGAGGTTGTTGGAGCTGTGACTCCATGGCAGTCTACCGAGGGCAACATAGTGAGACTCTGTCTCAAAAAAAAAAAAAAAAAGAGTTGAATCATTTACCTGAGACCAAAAAGCTGCTAGAGGTTGGAACACAGTGAGACCCACGTCTGATTCTTAAGTCATCAGTTTTACTGTGCCCATTTGATCTCTAATTAGATGTTCCAACTTTCTCCCAGATTAAACTCCCTACTATCAGACCCGGGTGGTTAAACCAAGCTGCCTGGATTGGAATCCTGCCCTTGACACTTCCTAGCTGTGACCTGGAGGAAATCAACTGCATATGTGCCTCAATTTCTCTCATCTGTGAAATGGGGATAATAATAGCTCCTGTCTGGTGGTGGTTGTGGGGCACCAAGTAAAATTTATATAGAAGTTATTTTTATTAGTATCTCCAAGAGTCTAGTAATAATAGTTCACATCTCCTGCGTGTGTCATGATGTGCTAAGTGCTTCACATGCATTATTCAATTTAATCCTCTTAATACTTCTATGAGAGAGAAAGTCTTAGGCTGACTTTACAAAGAAACTGAAGCTCAGAGAAGTTAAGTAACTTGTGTAAGTTCCTATAATTGTGAAGATGGTCCTGGATGCCTGGTAGCCTAGTGCAGAGTCTGGGCTACAAAAAGATTAAAAAAAAAAATTATGAAGAGACAGAGCTAAGCCAGGAGGTTATTCCAAGGCCTACATTCTTGGTCCCCAGGCTCTGCTGCTGGCCTGTGGGAAGTTCTGTGGTTATACATTGAGGGGATGAATCCAAAAAGTAGAGAAAAGACTTTGGTAGTAATCAGTGAGGCTAAAGCTAGGCCCAGACTGCTCCAGGCAGTTTGAGTTTGCCCTTAAGGCAAAAATCTCCTGAGGTAAAAGCCAGAGAAGTAGAAGCTAGCCTCAATCTTTGATAGGCTCTTGATCTTGAGCAGGTTCTTGCTTCTGCTAAGGCCTCCTTTTCTTCATTTAAAAATCCAAGGGTTTGGGCCGTGCCTGTGCTCAGTGGGTAGTGCACCAGCCACATACACCCAGGCTGCTGGGTTTGAACCCGGCCGGGGCCTGCTAAACAACGACAACTGCAACGAAAAAATAGCTGGGTGCCTGTAGCCCCAGCTACTTGGGATGCTGAGGCAAGAGAATCGCTAAGCTCAAGAGTTTGAGGATGCTGTGAGCTGTGACACCACAGCACTCTACCAAGGATGACATAGTGAAGACTGTCTCAAAAAAAAAAAAAAATTCCAAGGGTCCTTGACTGGGCATGGTGGCTCACACCTATAATTCTAGCTCTCTGGAAGGCCGATGCAGGTGGGTAGCTTGAGCTCAGGAGTTTGAGACGGGATCACACTCTTGTTCAGTGTGACCAAGAGTGAGACACTGTCTCTATTAAAAATAGAATAGCCAGGCATTGTGGCAGGTGCCTGTACTCCCAGCTACTTGGGAGGCTGAGGCAAGAGGATTGCTCAAGCCCAAGAGTTAGACAGGGGTTCTCAAACTTTTTAAACAGGGGGCCAGTTCACTGTCCCTCCGACCGTTGGAGGGCTGGACTACACGCCCCGGGACGAGTCGGCTGCTAAGCAGGACAGGCAGTGGTGGCAAAAACACCCGGCAGGCTGGATAAATGTCCTAAGCGGGCTACATGTGGCCTGTGGGCCATAGTTTGAGGATGCCTGAGTTACAGGTTGCTGTGAGCTATGATGCCACAGTATTCTACTCAGGGCAACAGAGTGAGACTCTGTCTCAAAAAAAGTTAAAAAAAAGTAAAAATCTAAGGGTCTAGCTTGCCTTCTCAGGATCTTGAATTGCCCAACTTATCAGGTCAGTCAGGTCCCTCTTCTTCAGATGATATAGGAGTAAGTTGAAGCCTGGATCATTGCTTCTGGCGGTGGCAGCATGGGACTAGGACTTCTGGGATAAGTTGAATTTAGGGAGGATAGGTTCCCTATGCTGGAACACCTGTATAAACAAAGACCTAGAAGCAGACGTGAGTCTAGGCTTTCAGGCCTGGCTGGAGCTAGTGGTGGTCCTTTGGGACCAGATGTATGTTGGGGATGCCCTACATGCCAACTAGCAGAGGGCTGCCCATGCTGGGCTGGCATGTGGTCCTAGAGTTGCCATGTGCCAGCTGTGTGTTTGAGGCATGTGGTCACATGTGGGGGGGGCTGCACGTGAGTATGTCGGTGTCTCCTCCCCATCACGAGCATCGGGGGTGGTGGTGAGTCACAGGCTCAGCCTTCAAGCGCCAACTGTCATGTTCCTTCTCCCCAAATTTCACCCCCACCCAGCCGTGCAGCACCCACCCCCACTCTAGATCTGTGTCGCTCTCTCTTTGATACCCCTGCCCCCCTCAGCTCCCTCTGAGAAGCTGCAGAATATTCTTATATTCTTGGGCTGCAGTCTCCTGCTTCTCCTGGCTCTGCCTTCCATCTCCCCATCCTATTGTCCCACCCTCCTTCCCTCTGCCTCTCTGCTCCCACCTCCTCATCTTTGTGTGTCCCAAGGATTTCTCTAGAGAAATTATAGAGAATTCCCATGCTTACCACCCACCCCTTCACCTCTGTGGGAGCTATTTCTATTTTGGGGGGCTTCTCCCTCATTTCCATGGCTAGCCACTTGTGCTCCATAGGTTTCTTGTGTCTTTGAGCCACATTCTTGTCTCTGTGGGTCCCCTGATGTTTGTCCTCCCCCACCCCCCAGTGTCTGTGACCTTCTCTGGCTCTTCTTGGCCCTCCTCCTGTCTTGTTCCATATGTGTGGATTGTTTTCTGTTTCCATGGGCAGCTTTTTAGTGTCTGCCCTCTTCCCTTTTTTCCTTCATGGGGAGCTTTCTGTGTCCATGAACTGCCCCTTGTCTGGAGGTCCTTTTTCTTGTCTCTGTAGGCTGTTCCCTTGTCTTTGGGGGGGCTTTCTCTTTTTTATTACTGGGCTTTTCTCTGTCCTTGTCCTTCTAGGTTTGTGGGACTTGGCCCACCTTTCTGGGTGTTCATGGCTGTCTTTCATCTCTTTGCATTTCTCTTCATCTCTGTAGCCCTCTCCCCCCATCTCCATGTCCTTCTCCCCAGGTCTCTCCGCCTCTCATCTCCGTGGGCTCCTGTGCCCAGGGCTGCCTGGGCAGGGCGGTGGCATGGGGTGGTGGAGGAGGTGGCTGGGGGTGGGCCCTCTATCCAATGCAGCTCCTTCTTCTCATCAGCATTCTCCTCGCAGGGCCCCCAGCCCCGACCAATACGGGCTCCCCCTCCCTCGACTCCCCTCCCTCCTTGCTCTCTGCCTGCCTCCTTCCCTTCCTCCTGCCTGCCCTCCTCCCTCCCTCATCTCTCTCCCCCCCGCCCCCCTGCGCTCCAGGACCCAGCGCGGGCGGCGGGCGGGCAGGCAGGCGGCGGCCTCGGAGGGGAGACAAGCGGTGGCGGCAGCGGTGGTGGCGGCCAGCAGCGGGGAGGCAGGCCCAGCCCGGGACTGGAGCCGGCGGCAGCGGCAACCACAGCTGCTCACAGGGACCAGGAGTCTGTGGCCAGGCCCTCCCACTGAGGCCCTGTGCCGGGAGCCCCCAAGACACCCCACCCTCCTCTGCCTTCTTCCACCTGCACCCCTCCCTTCTCTCCTCTCTTCTCCTTTTCCTCCTTCCCATCCCACCTCATCTGCTCCCCTCTCCATCTCCTCCAGTCTTAGTCTCTCTGGGTCTATTAGCACCCCATCCTCCCTAGCCCCTGCACTCCCGCCTCTCCTTGCCCCCAGCATGCTTTTCCCGTGGGGGCTGAGGGCTTGAAGACTTCAGGCCCTAGACTCATCCAGGGCAGGGCCAAGGTTCCAGGGGGGGAGGGGGGGGGGGGGGGGGGGGCCCCCCCCCCCCCCCCCCCGCCCCCCCGCCCCCCCGCCGGCCGGGGGGGGGGGGGGGGGGGGGGGGGCGCGGCGGCGCGGGGGGGGGGCGCGGGGCGCGGGGGGGGG
>CAUYQV010091837.1:0-22369 GCA_963574575.1 Galagoides demidoff
CTGTGGTCCCAGCTACATTAGAGGCAGAGGCAGGAGACTCGGAGGTTGCTATGAGCTGTGATGCCATGGCACTCTACCCAGGGGGACAGCTTGAGGCTCCGTCTCAAAAAAAAAAAAAAAAAAAGACATGAAACTATAAAACTACTACAAGAGAGTGCAGGGAAAGCGCTTGAAGATACTGGCCTGGGAAAATATTTTATGAGGAGGACCCTCCTGGCAATTGAAACAACACCAAAATTATATTACTGGGATCTTATCAAGCTAAAAAGCTTCTGCATAGCTAAGGGCACTGTAAGTAAAGTAAACAGGCAGCCTTCAGAATGAGAGAAGATTTTTGCAGGTTATGTTTCCAGTAAAGGTCTAATAACTGGAATCCACAGATAACTCAAACTAATCAATAAGAAAAGAACAAATAACCCTATTTCTTTGTGGGCAAGAGACTTGAACAGAAACTTCTCTAAAGATGACAGGCACATGGCCTACAAACACATGAAAAAATGCTCATCATCTTTAATCATTAGAGAAATGAAAATCAAAACCACTTTGAGATACCACCTAACTCTAGTAAGATTAGCCCACATCACAAAATCCCAAAACTGCAAATGTTGGCATGAATGTGGAGAAAAAGGAACACTTCTAACCCTGCTGGTGGGACTGCAAACTAATAGCCTTTTGGAAAGAAGTATGGAGAATTCTCAAGGAACTAAAAGTTGACCTACGGTTTGGTCCTGCAATACCATTAGGTATCTACCCAGATGAACAAAAATCATTTTACAACAAAGTCATTTGCACCAGAATGCAATGCAAATGCTAATTCACAATAGCAAAGTTGTGGAAGCAGCCTAAATGTCCATCAACCCATGAATGAATAAACAAATTGTGGGAAACCATGGAATACTATGCAGCCATTAAAAATGGGGAAACTTTACATCTTTTCTGTTTCTTTTTTTTTTTTTTATAAAGGCAGAGTCTCCCTTTGTTGCCCTTGGTAGAGTGCTGTGGCATCACACAGCTCACAGCAACCTCCAACTCTTGCCTCAGCCTCCCGGGTAGCTGGGACTACAGGTGCCTGCCACAGTGCCCAGCTGTTTTTTTTTTGTTGTTGTTGTTGCAGTTTGGCCAGGGCCAGGTTTGAACCCACCACCTTTGGTATATGGGGCTGGTACCCTACCCACTGAGCCACAGGTGCTGCCTGAAACTTTACATCTTTTATATTACCTGGATGGAGCTGGAACTAATTCTTCTTAGTAAAGTATCTCAAGAATGGAAAAGTATCCAGTGGACTCAATACTCTTCTAAAAACCAATATATAAACACCTATACATTCATACGAATGATAAAACATGAAGTCCAGAAAGAAAGAGGGGAGAAAAGGGGGAGGGCGAGTGGAGGGAGGATATTTGGCATGATTTCACCTATTGTACACAATGCAAGGGTACTTTTTTTTTAGGGGGGGGGACAGAATCTCAAGCTGTTGCCCTGGGTAAAGTGCTATGGCATCATAGCTCACAGCAACCTCAAACTCTTGCGCTTAAGCAATTCTCTTCCCTCAGGTTCCCAAGTAGTTGGGACTACAGGCGCCCGTCACAATGCCAGCTATTTTTTGGTTGTAGTTGTTGTTTGGCAGGCCCAGGCTGGATTCAAACCCACCAGCTCCGGTGCATGTGGCTGGTGCCCTAGCTGCTGAGCTACAGGCACCAAGCCATGCAAGGGCACATTTCAAAACAACTAAGAGTATATTATAAATGTCTTACCACAAATATAAGTGAGGTGATGGTTATTTTAATTAGTTTGATTTAAGCATTCTGCAATGTATATTAAATCATATTGTACCCCGTAAATGTATACAGTTATGATTTAATAATAATTAAGTTAAAAAAAGAACATGTTTTGCTCAGTATGAAAAAATAGGAAAGGCTGGTTGGACACTTATAGCTTAGTGGGTAGCTTGCCGGCCCTCTTTACCGAGGGTGGCAGGTTAGAACCTGGCTCAGACCTGCTTAATAAAAAAAAGAAAGAAAGAAAAAAGAAATAGGAAAAGCTTGCTAGACTCAATCTACTTTCAATACAATCACTTTAAGTTTTCTACTTAAGTTCTGGCCAGTAGGAAATAAAGCTATTGGCAAAAAAATACGGAGTTTACTTATAAAAACTATTTAGACTTTATACCATATGATTGTGCTGAGGCCATCTCTTAGTACCCATCACTCTGTGTGTATCCCAGATTGGTTAAGTGCCCCCCAAAGAAGAAAAATCTATTGGTTTATTGTGTAAGTAAGGATACAACAGTGTATTTAGCATTAGGCACAGCACAACTTGATCCATGTCTCAGTCAGTTTCTGTCACCACCCTTACTTCCTCTGGATTCTTAAGTCTTTACTTGGTGGCTCTCTTGCCAAAAGTAGCTTCACATTGTCCTGTCTCTAAGCCCTGCAAGAGGAAAAAAGTCTATGTACCAGCTTTCCCAGCAAACATTCTGAGATTCACTCTGATAAAACCAACTTTATGAGCCTAGCCTTGCAATCACTGCAATCTGGCTGCCAATCTAAGGGTTACTCTTCCAGGAGAGCTGGAGCTGGGGCCAGTACTAACTGTCTAAACCTCATATGTAGGTAATGTTGGAGGAAGAGTGATTTTTCCATAGGAAGTGTGGGATACTGATTGTTCCTAGAAAAGAGGAATTGTGTTGTACATTAAACCCCAAATTTCTGCTGTTTCCTCCATTCCAAAATCTTGAAAAATTATAAGCCCATCATTTTCAAATATCTCTTCCCCATCTTAAATGGAAAGAGTCAGGCACAGAGGCTGAGGACTATAACAGCTGAGGGAGGGAAGGGTAGGAAGATGGTTTGAGCCCGGGAGTTCAAGACTGCACCACTGCACTACAGCCTTTATTACGAATCAAGACCCTTTCCCTTTAATTAAAAAAGAAAAAAGGAGACTGGGCAGGATGACTCACACCTGTAATCCTCACTCTGGGAGGCTGAGACAGGTGGATTGCTTGAGCTCATAGTTGGAGCCCAGCCTGAGCCAGAGTGAGACACCCTGCCCTCCCCCCCTTAAAAAAAAATACCCGAGTGTGGCAGGTGCCTTTTGTCCCAGCTCAGAAGCCTAAGGCAAGAGGATAGCTTGAGCCCAAGAGGCTTGGCCCCTGTGACTCCAGCTGCTAAGGTGCCAGCCACATACACCTGAGCTGGGGGGTTCAAATCCAGCCCTGGCCCACCAGAAACAATGATGGCTGCAACCAAAAAATAGCTGGGTGTTGTGGCGGGTACCTGTAGTCCCAGCTACTTGGAAGGCCAAGTCAGGAGAATCGCTTGAGCCTAGGAATTGGAGGTTGCTGTGAGTTGTGATGCCATAGCACTCCACCGACGGCGACACTATGAGGTTCTGTCTCAAAAAAAAAACAAAAACAAAGCTTGAGCCTAAGAGTTTGAGGTTGCTGTGAGCTGCTGACACCACAGCATTCCACTGATGGTGGTAAAGTGAGACTCTATCTCAAAAAAAAGGAAAGGGAATATAATTGCAGGAAAAAGTAGCTCAAATAGATTACATCAAGTGGGGCTGGGAAAGGGATAAGGAAGTAAAAAGGGAAAGCATAATTTTAAGGCCTTTCTCTTAGAGCTGGGAGTGGCAGCTTATAATCATAGTACTCTGGATGGCGGATGCAGGAGGATTGCTTAAGGCCAAGAGTTTGAGACCAGCCTGGGCTGGTCTCCCCCTACTACAAAAAATTTAAAAATTAGCTAGGTATGGTGGGATGTGTCTGTATTTGAGAGGCTGAGCCAGGCTTATTTAAGCCCAGAAGTTCATGGTTACAGTAAGCTATCATCACACCACTGCACTCCAGCCTGGATGACATAGCCAGACCCTTTCTCTTTAAAAAAAAAAAAAAAACTTCTCAGGTGATGTTCCTGGTTAGTCTATCAGAGATTTACAAAAAAATTAGGAAAGAAAGGATTCACATACACATTGTGTTCTCTCTCTTCTTTTTATTCAGCCCTAGTGACTAAGGACACTATATTATAGGCTGTTTGCTTGTAAGAAGACTGAGCACAGTGACTCACACCTGTGTACCTAGCACTCTGGGAGGCCGAGGCAGATGTAAGATGGAGATAATTACTGGATTTGCTTAAGTTAAAAATTTATAATTGCTTCTGATGGCTAAATATTTTTAATGTAGTAACAGTATAGAATATGTTAGGCCAGGTGCAATAGTTCAACGTCTATAATCCTTGCACTCTGGAAGGCCGAGGTGTGTGGATTGACATGTCTGTAGTCCCAGCCACTGGGGAGGCTGAGACAAGAGAATCACTTGAGTTTGAGGTTGCTGTGGGCTACAGTGACGCCACAGCGCCCTACCCAGGGCAACAGAGTTAAGACTCAGTCTCAAAAAAATAAAAAAATGAAATTTGATTCACCTTAATACTGATTGATCATGCTGCCATAGCTAGCTATATATACTATGTTCTGTTGGGATAAAAAAAGTATGTGAGTAGAAAGTTTCTAGTTATTCTGCTTTATATTTTGTTGCCAAAAATTATGTCCATTTCCCAAAGGTATACGAATATATTTACAAAATTACTTCCATTGTGGCAACAAATATACACTAATAACATCTCAGCTAACTTGTCTATTTGCTGTAGTGTGTACCAGTTGAAATTTTATGCAAAAATTGTGCATTAAAACCCAGTCATACCATAAGTACTCTTTGGGGTTATACAGTGTGAATATACTTAACGTATTATACACATAGAAATGGTTAAAGTGGCTCGGCGCCTGTGACTCAAGCAGCTAAGGCGCCGGCCACATACATCTGAGCTGGTGGGTTCAAATCCAGCCCGGGCCCGCCAAACAACAATGATGGCTGCAACCAAAAAACAGCCCGGCGTTGTGGCGAATGCCTGTAGTCCCAGCTACTTGGGAGGCAGAGGCAGGAAACTCGCTTGAGCCCAGGAGTTGGAGGTTGCTGTGAGCTGTGATGCCATGGTACTCTACCCAGGGTGACAGCTTGAGGCGCGGTCTCAAAAAAAAAAAAAAAAGATGGTTAAAGTTGTAAATTTTATGTAACATATTTTATCACGATAAACTTCAAAACAGGCTTGGCGCCCATAGCTCAGAGGTTAGGGCGCCAGCCACATACACCGAGGGAGGTTGGTTCAAACCCAGCCTGGGTCTGCTAAACAACAATGAAAACTGCAACAAAAAAAATATCCAGGCATTGTGTTAGACACCTGTAGTCCCAGCTACTTGGGAGGCTGAAGCAAGAGAATCACTTAAGTCCAAGAGTTTGAGGTTGCTGTGAGCTATGATGCCACTGCACTCTTCCAAGGGTAACATAATGAGACTGTCTCAAAAAAAAAAAAAAAAAAACTTGAAAACAACGAACAGGGCTATTTTGCATAACCATAAGACAGAATGTGGGCCCAGACAGCTTAGCTGAAGTGAGTCAGAGGGTCAGAATGCTAAGCAAATGCTCCTAATTCTACCTTGATCCTATGAAACCTGACTGAATTTAAAGCTGAATAAAATCACAATTTTTGACATGCTGCCATGGATTCTGCTCCATTTTTTTCTTTTTAATTGAAAAGTTTTAATTGGTAATTAGAGAAATGCAAATCAAAAAAAAAAGGGAAAGTTTTAATTGGAACATAATTGAAATTCATGTAGTTCACAAAGACTGCAGACCATACCCACCTATGGTGCTGTGACTGTGTGGTCTCTCCCAGTGAACATCATTAGGCTAGTAGTTCTGACAGAGACCCCTTATGCAATTAAGTGAAAAGTGCACAGAGGGTAACAAGCTTTAATTAGCATTTTTCATGTGTATAAACCTTAATGGGGGGAGGGGAAGAAGAATAGTCTCATTGAATCAAACTGTATTTGCCCTAATAGAAATCTATACCCAAACTTGTGTTAATTGGGAGAAAAATAAGGAATGTTAACCTGATATTCCGTAAGAAAAAATTAGACTTCGTAAGTACCCTTAAAAGCAAAGTGAGTGCCACCACACTATTATTCAGACCCCCCCAAAAAAGCAAAATAGGAAAACATTTTAAAATTAACCATATCAGTAGAATTATACTTCTGTTAATATAAAAATCCCAGACTTGAAACTTCTAGATTTATTTATTTATTTATTTGGAGACAGAGCCTCAAACTATCCCCCTGGGTAGAGTGCAGTAGCATCACAGCTCACAGCAACCTCCAACTCCTGGGCTCAAACCAGTCTCTTGCCTCAGCCTCCCAAGTAGCTGGGACCACAGGCGCCCACCACAACACCCAGCTATTTTTTGGTTGCAGCCATCATTGTTTTGGCAGACCCGGGCTGGATTCAAACCCGCTACCTTAGGTGTATGTGGCTGGCACCTTAGCCACTTGAGCCACAAGTGCCAAACCAATATTTTAAATATAATAATTCTTGAAACAGTCTCACTGGGCTTGGCAGCTACTTAGAAGGCGGAGGCAGGAGACTTGCTTGAGCCCAGGAGTTGGGGGTTGCTGTGAGCTGTGATGCCACAGCACTCTACCCAGGGGGACAGCTTGAGGATCTGTCTCCCAAAAAAAAAAAAAAAAAACAGTCTCACTATATTGCCCAGGCTAGAGTGCTGTGATATCAGCCTAGCTCATAGCAACTTCTGACTCCTGGACCCAATCAGTCCTCTGCTTCAGCCTCCTGAGTAGCTGGGACTATAGGCACCATCCATTTTTCTATTTTTAGTCTCAATCTTGCTTTCTGATCTCTACCTCCTGAAAGGACCCTCCCATTGTGGCCTCCTGGAGTGCTAGGATTATAGGCATGAGCCACTGGGCCCAGCTAATAGATATAATTTAATTCCAAAAATGAAATCCAGTCATACAACAGAAACATGAAGACCAAATTTGTCATATCATTATCCTATAACAAGTTATCCTAGTATCTTCATCTCCTTTTGGCTTTATTTTAAATTTAATATTCTGTCATCTTACAATTATACTTTATCAGTAAGGGAAATGGGTAGGGCTTTTTCTTAGTTGAAAATTGAATGAGTTTATATGTGAAATCACTTGTGTAATATACTATTTTTCCAAGTTCAAGAGATTGATGTTGGAATGCAGAGAACACTGAATTTCACATATTCCTGTGCTTATTACTCCTCCAAGAATTATTAGGTCTTAAAACGAAAAGCAGTATGAGAGTTGTCTTTTTTTGCACTATAGTTTCATTATAGAAGGTGAAGAAATACTAGAAAGATGGAGGAAATTTCATAAAAACAAAATTCAGAAGATACAGATTCTATAGCAAAAGATAAGGAAAAAGAGTAAGAGAAACTCCTCTATTGAGAGCATATTGGTTGTTTTGTTTCCTTAATTTTTTAATGTAGGACAAAAGTTCCGTAATGTAACATAGTAGGCTTGTACCATGCAGTGAGAGCTGCAATGTGGAAGAGGCTGGGGTTCTAAAGATAAATCTTACCATTTTCTTTTTTAATTTACAGAAGTTGCTGGGTGTGTTTTGCCACTGATGAAGATGATAGAACAGCCGAATGGGTGAGACCATGCAGGTGCAGAGGATCTACAAAATGGGTTCACCAAGCTTGTCTACAACGCTGGGTGGATGAAAAACAAAGAGGAAACAGTACAGCCAGAGTGGCATGTCCTCAGTGCAATGCTGAATACTTAATAGTTTTTCCAAAGTTGGGTAAGAATATATTTAAAAACAGCATAGATATATTTGATCTTATTATACATAAATCTATAATCTCAGGTTTATTTTAAACGACTCATCTCTTTGCTTTTTTGTGAATTTTAGTATTCCCTTTGTTTCTTTTCTAAATGTCAGAGACATACTTGTTTTGTTAACAGCTTATAATACCCTTTTACCCTTATTTATTTATTTATTTATTTTTATGCAGTTTTTGACTGGGGCTAGGTTGGAACCCTCCACCTCCAGCTTATGGGGCTGGTGCCCTACTCCTTTGAGCCACAGGCGCCACCCATAATACCCTTAATACATCCCCAGAATTATCCATTTGTGTATTAATTTTCCATTTGTTTGAGAGGAGGAAGAACTTGCACACCTAACTGCGTAGATATAATCAAATAACAAAACTATAATGAAAACCTGACTTAAGGAGCCTAATTCTCTGGAGACAGTTGATGTTGGAGAAAGAAAGTAGTAGAGTATTCTAACACTTCTCCTTAATTCCGCTGAAGAATAGAAGGAAAATTAAAGATTTAATAAGATATAGAATTAAATTTGTCCTTCGAATCCTATTTATGGGGTTGTCTTTTGTGAAAACTGCTATTTCTTCTCTGGGATTTAGTAGGCAAGGAATAACCAAAGGATTTTGAGAGTGGGGAAAAGTATATAGCAGACTGCTTAGTGAGCCTGTTCTATTATGTCTTTCACCACATTCATATCTGGTCCATACATTTTTGAACTAGTATTCTTTTTTTTTTTTTTTTATTAGAGACAGACTTACTTTATTGCCTTCAGTAGAGTTCTATGGTGTCTCAGCTCACAGCAACCTCCGACTCCTGGGCTGAAGCGATTCTCTTGCCTCAGCCTCCCAGATAGCTGGGAGTACAGGTGCCTACCACAACACCCAGCTATTTTTTTTATTGTTGTTGCAGTTTGGCCAGGGCTGGGTTCGAACCTGCCACCCTCAGTATATGGGGCAAGTGCCCTACCCACTCAGCCATAGGCATTGCCCTGAACTAGTATTCTCTTTGGCATTTATGCCATGCCAGTTGTTAAATATTTTTAATATTACCTATGGCTGTAATGAAGAGGAGGGCAGTTTGGATTCTGGGAAGTTAAGAGGGAAGAATGACTTTAGGTAGAGAAGGATTCTGGGGAAAATAGGAAATAAATTGGAATTATTAGATATATTGTTTTTTATAGGTACTATGCATACTGAAATCAGAGCCATGTTTTTTAAAATGAGGCAACATAAATTCAGATAATATAAGTGTTTTTCCAATATAAGGCAATCAATAAAGACAAAGTGATGGTTGTCTGTTTTTCTGTATCATAATGCCTAGAAAGAAATGATTGCTGCCTATGAAATTAAAATAGTGTAGTTGTGGACCACAGGGTAGGTCTTGTCTTCATGCACACCACTGATTTTAGATAAACATGGAATCATCCAAAATGTTTTTATAATGAGATCAAAGCAGTACTTTTAAATAACCTCAGGAAAAGCAGCCATTGCTCCAGTCCTACACCACACTGATATGTGGCTCATTAAATTCACAGTGAAGGTTTCTAATTTAACTGGTTTCTTTTTCTACTCTTGAAATAGATAATTCCATCTCTCAATTATAGATTGTTAGTAAGAGTAACAGGTATGTGGTGATTCTCTTAGATGCTTCAGATATTCAAATGGATAGAAGCCAGAATTACCACAAGAATTATTATTGAAAAACTACATACAAATTGACAAGCATATGGTACCCAACAGGAAAATTGAATATTTTAGTTTCGGAGATGGCAATGTATAGATCTGTCCTTTTGGCTGAGTTCATTTCTAAGAGATAGGTTTTCAGCTTCAATGAAGTAATTATGATTTTAAGTATATCTATTAATAAGACATCCGTTTCTTTTTATAACAAGGAAAGAAATGCCTAATTGTTGGGGAAAATCATATTATCAGTGTCATGAAAAAAATTTACATCCTTCATTTGAGTAGTTTTTGTTGGCATCTTTCTTCTTTACAAGAGAGAGGTTAATCTTTATTTGTTGCTTTTTTTTTTCTTGACACAACATACTGAAGGCTCAAAAGGCTGCACTTTGAATTATATTCACAATTTTCCATGCAGTATTTAATACTGACCCAAGAATTAAAAATGTATTGGCCAGGCATGGTGGTTCATGCCTGTATTTCTAGCACTCTTTTTTTTTTTTTTTTGAGACGGAGCCTCAAGCTATCCCCCTGGGTAGAATGCCATGGCCATCACAGCTCATAGCAACCTCCAACTCCTGGGCTCAAGCAAGTCTCCTGCCTCCACCTCTCAAGTAGCTGGGACCACAGGCGCCTGCCACAATGCCCGGCCACTTTTTGGTTGCAGCCATCATTGTTGTTTGGCGGGCCCAGGCTGGGGATTCGAACCCGCCACCTTAGGTGTACGTGGCTGGTGCCTTAGCCGATTGAGCCACAGGCGCCGAGCCATTTCTAGCACTCTTGGAGGCCAAGATGGAAGGATTGCTTGAGGTCAGGAGTTCAGACCAACCTGGACAAAGGTGAAACCTTGTCTCCACTAAAAGTAAAAAAATTGTCCAGGCATTGTGGCAGGCACCAATAGGCGGTAGACTTTTCCTGTCTGCATACACAGCTAGTGCTGTGGCCATACTGATTGTAGTACACATTTTCAAGTCAAGGTTCAAAAATAATTTTGCTTAAAAGAGAATCCTCTCTCCATAGTATGTTTCCATTGATAATCAAAATTAAAAGTTGTCTGTATTACTTGATTTATATATTACACATGTATATGCTGAGAGTTGATTCATGCTCCATGTACTAGTGATTTTGTGTAGCTATAAAACAAAATACATGTCACATAATGTCCAGTAGTGTTATCTGATGTAATTTTGCCTATGGAATGCTTTCTGTCTGACCGTATTTGTTTAATTTTGTAGTTGATGGTAGTTATACCTATTTTGTTAAAGTTGAAGTACCTTTGACTTCAGTTTTGATCTTTTAATGACAACTTATAATGAAGTCTTTAATTGATTTACTGTGGTGAAAATGGTGTGAACACTTCAGTGGCTTCTTGTTTCTAACAAGAAGTTAATCTCTTAGTACAGACTACTCCTAATTCACTGGTCACAGCTCATCCTAAGATCAGGTGATCTTACTGTAAGATCATACTGTAGTTATTTATTGCATTCTGAGTTAAATGTATTTTTTCACTTTTAAATCTTCATTGAACACTTTTGAGCCATTGATTCAATTTCTCAGTTTGGGATTTAACACAGTATGACAGTAACATAATATGTATTTAGCCAAAATAAACAGCTCATGATGTGAAAGTATGTGAGCTGAAACCATCTTCTCATGACTATCCTTGTAGAGCTTGGGTGAGTCTTGGAATATTATAGCAACTAAGAACCAAGATTATGATTTTATATTAAAACCATAATCTTACCTGCCTAGACTTAGCCAGAAAAAAGTAGAAGTGTTGAACAAACCTATATCAAGTTCTGAAATAGCATCAATTATAAGAAATCTCCCCAAAAAGAAAAGCTGAGGACCAGATGGCTTCACATCACAATTCTACCAAACCTTTAAAGAGGAACTAGTACCTATATTATGTAACCTTTTCTAAAACATAGAAAAAGAAGGAATACTCCCCAACACATTCTGTGAAGCAAATATCACCCTGATCCCCAAACCAGGAAAAGACCCAACAAGAAAAGAAAATTATAGACCAATATCTCTAATGAATATTGATGCAAAAATATTCAATAAGATCCAAGCAAACAGAATCCAGCAATACATCAAACAAATTATACATCATGACTAAGTGGGTTTCACCCTAGGGTTACAAGGATGGTTCAATATATGCAAATCTATAAATATATCACATAAACAAAGGAAAAAATAAAGACCATATGATTCTCTCAATTGATGCAGAAAAGGCTTTTGATAATATCCAGCATCCTTTCTTGATCAGAGCACTTAAGAAAATAGGTATAGAAGGAACATTTCTTAAATTAATAGAGGCCATTTACAGCAAACCCACACCAATATTGTGTTGAATGGAGTAAAATTGAAATCATTTCCACTCAGATCAGGAACCAGGTAAGGTTGCCCATTGTCTCCACTGCTTTTTAACATTGTAATGAAAGTCTTAGCCATTGCAATCAGGCACGAGAAGGCAATCAAGGGTATCCAAATAGGATCAGAGGGGATCAAACTTTCACTCTTTGCAGATGATATGATGGTATATCTAGAAAACCCCAGGGACTCAAGTACAAAACTCCTAGAAGTGATCAATACAGCAGCATCTCAGGATACAAAATCAGTACTCACAAATCTGTAGCCTTTATATATATGAACAATAGTCAAGGTTAAAAAACAATCAAGGACTCTATTCCCTTTACAATAGTGCCAAAGAAGATGAAATATCTGGGAGTGTATCTAACAAAGAATGTGAAAGATCTCTATAAAGAGAACTATGAAATGCTGAAAAAAAAATAGCTGAAGATGTTAACAAATGAAAAAACATACTATGCTCATGGCTGGGAAGAATCAACGTTGTTAAAATGTCTATACTTCCCAAAGCAATCTACAGATTTAATGAAATCCCCTTTAAAGTACCTCTGTCATACTTTAAAGATCTGGAAAAATTAGTATTTCATTTTATATGGAAGCAGAAAAAACCTTGAATAGCCAAAACATTACTCAGAAATAAAAACAAGGGCAGCGTCTGGCTCAAAGGAGTAGGGCACTGGCCCCATATGCCGGAGGTGGCAGGTTCAAACCCAGCCCCGGCCAAAAACTGCAAAAGAAAGAAAGAAAAAGCAAATCAGGAAGTATCACGCTACTGGACTTCAGATTATACTATAAATCTATAGTGATCAAAACAGTATGGTACTGGCACAAAAATAGAGAGGTATGGAACATACCTAGATGTATGGAACGTAATTAAAAACCAAGAGATGAACCCAGACGCTTAATTATCATTTGATCTTTGATAAGCTTATCAAAAATATAAATTGAGGGAAAGATTCCCTATTTAACAAACGGTGCTGAGTGAATTGGCTGGCGACTTGTAGAAGACTGAAACTGGACCCACACCTTTCTCCTCTAACAAAAATTGACTCTCACTGCCTAAAGGACTTAAACTTAAGACATGAAACTATAAAATTTCTTGGAGAGTGCAGGGGGAACACTGGAAAACATTGGTCTGGAGAATACTTTATGAGGAGGACTCCCCGGGCATTTGAAGCAACATCAAAAATACATTACTGGGATCTGATCAAACTAAAAAGTTTTTGCACTGCCAAGAACACAGTAAGTAAAGCAAGTAGACAGCCTTCAGAATAGGAGAGGAGTTTTGCAGATTCTATTTCCAACAAAGGTCTAATAACCAGAATCCACAGAGAACTCAAACTTATTAAGAAGAAAAGAACAAGTGATCCCATTTCATTGTGGGCAAGAGACATGAACAGAAGCTTCTCTGAAGAAGACAGGCGCACAGTCTACAGACACATGAAAAATGCTCATCATCTTTAATCATCAGAGAAATGCAAACCAAAACCACTTTGAGATATCATCTAACTCCAGTAAGAGTAGCCCACATCACAAAATCCCAAAACTACAGATGTTGTCATGGATGTGGAGAAAAGGGAACATTGCTGCACTGCTGGTGGGAATGCAAGCTAGTATGTTCCTTTTGGAAAGAAGTTTGGAGAACACTCAAACCTGCCATTTGATCCTGCAATTCCTCTACTAGGTATATATCCAAAAGACCAAAAATCAATTGGCAACAAAGATATATGCACCAGATTGTTCATTGCAGCTCAGTTCATAATTGCTGAGCCTTGGAAGAAGCCCAAGTGCCCATCAACCCATGAATGAATCAATATATTGTGGTATATGTATACCATGGAATACTATGCAGCATTAAAAAAAAGATGGAGACTTTGCCTCTTTTATGTTTACATGGATGAAACTGGAAAATATTCTAAGTATCTCAGGAATGGAAAAAAAATATCCAGTGTACTCAATACTACTAGAAAACCAATTTATAATCACTCACACTTTCATATGAGAGATGAATCACAACTATAGCCCAGGATGAAGGAGGGAAGGGGCAAGAGATGGGAAGGGAGGGGAGTGGATTGATAAAGGGAGAGTTAGTGTTGGGACTGCACCTATGAAGCATATTGCAAGGGTATAAGTCAAATCTATCAAGTATTGAGCACAAATGTCTTAATACTGTGATTAAGTAAATGAGGTGAAAGCTATGTTAATTAGTAGGATGTAAGCACTCCAATTTGTACAAATAATTAACACATTGAATCCCACAAAGACATAAATGTATTCATGATCTATATATATATATGACTTAATAAAAAAAAATAGAACCAAAGAAAAATAATGTAAGAGAATAAGAGAAAAGTTGGAACAAAGCAAATATGTGACATAAAAAAACAATAAATTTAACTGAAGCATTAAAAAAAAAGAAACAAAAGTGTTCTAGCTAAGAAAAAAATCGTAATTTTATCAAATTTGTGAAATGTTTATGATGAAAACTTTTGTCACTTTTTCCTCAACCTCTACAGACCAATTAATAGATTGCCAGGGACCACCATCGATTCCCATGTGATACTTGATAAACATTAGGAGAAATAAATGTAAAAGACACAAGATACAGAGAGGAAAAGATGATGGTTAATATTGTGTGGAGTGACCTCTGCACTGTAGGGTTTGTGTTTTTGTTTTTATTAAGTTTCTGTGTGGATTTAGGCTCAGTTTGTCTAGTTTGCCAATTCTGCATCTTTTCTGATATGGAGAGATCTTTTATGGAATGGTGGTGGTAAGTGCATGTTCTTGAGGGTGAGTGGGGTGGTTCATACCTGTAATCCTAGGACTCTGGGAGGCTGAGGCAGGTGGATCACCTACACTCAGAAGTTTGAAAACAGCCTGAGCAAGACAAGCAAGACCTCATTTCTACTAAAAATAAAAGAACTAGCTGGATGTTATAGCAGGTGCCTGTAGTTCCAGCTACTTGGGAGGCTGAGGCAAGAGGATCACTTGAGCCTAAGGATTTTTTTTTTTTTGAGACAGAGCCTCAAGCTGTCCCCCTGGGTAGAGTGCCATGGCATCACAGCTCACAGCAACCTCTAACTCCTGGGCTCAAGCAAGTTTCCTGCCTCCGCCTCCCAAGTAGCTGGACCACAGGCACCCGTCACAATGCCTGGCTATTTTTTGGTTGCAACCATCATTGTTGTTTGGCGGGCCCGAGCTGGATTCAAACCCGCCACCTTAGGTGTATGTGGCTGGCACCTTAGCCACTTGAGCCATAGGTGCCGAGCCTGAGCCCAAGGATTTGAGGTTGCCTTGAGCTATAATGTCATAGGACTCAACCCTAGGGTGACTGAGTGAGACTCTGTCTCAAAAAAAAAAAAAAAAGTGTATATTCTTTATTGTTAATAGCAAACTTACTATAGTTAGTTATGGGTTTGCTTTTGCTTTTTTGTGTCTAGTGATTAGGCCTGCTGTAGGTATGCACCCAGTTAAAAACCCTGCTACTCAAAGTCTGATTTGAGGACTAGCAACGTTGGCATCACCTCCACAGGTGAACATCCCTGGGTGACTCAGAGCTATAATCCTAGGACTCTGGGAGACCAAGATGGGAGGATTGCTTGAGGTCAGGAGTTCAGGACTAACATGGGCAAAAGTAATACCCCATCTCTACAAAAAAATGGAAAAAGTAGATGGGTATGTACCTATAGTCCCAGCTACTTGGGAGGCTGAGGCAGGGGATTGCTTGAACCCAGGAGTTTTCAGTGAGCTATGATAATGCCATTGCATACCAGCCTAAGCAACGGAGCAAGACTTCAAAAAAAAAAAAAATCAATGAAGGGAATACTAGGTGAAAAGATTTTGTCTTCCATTAAAAGTAAAACATGTCAGCTCGACACCTTAGCTCGGTGGTACATATACCAGAGCTGGTGGGTTCGTATCCAACCTGCCAAACAACGACAACTACAACCAAAAAAAAAAATAGCCAGGCATTGTGGTAGGCGCCTGTAGTCCCAGCTACTTGGGAGGCTGAGGCAAGAAAATCGCTTAAGCCCAAGAGTTTGAGGTTGCTGTGAGCTGTGATACAACAGCACTCTATCCAGGGAAACAGCTTGAGACTCTGTCTCAAAAAAAAGCAAATCACGTCCATAAAATTTGAGACCTGGTAGTAACTACTCTGTTTAAGCAAAAGCATTCAGGAGAGAGTATCTTTCTTTCTTTTTTTTTTTTTGAGACAGAGCCTCAAGCTGTCTCCAAAAGGGAAGAGTGCAATGGCATCACAGCTCACAACAACCTCCAACTCCTGGGCTCAAGCAAGTCTCCTGCCTCTGCCTCCCAAGTAGCTGGGACCACAGGCGCCCACCACAACGCCTTGCTATTTTTGGTTACAGCCATCATTGTTGTTTGGCGGGCCTGGGCTGGATTCGAACCTGCCACCTTAGGTGTATGTGGCTGGCGCCTTAGCCGCTTGAGCCACAGGTGCTAAGTCTTTTGTTTGTTTGTTTGTTTGTTTTGTTTTGAGGAGAGTATCTTAAAGTAGAGATCTTAACTCTCAGGAGTAGAAGGGATTAATTGACATTAGATTTCTTTCTTCTTTTTTTAAATTTCTTTCAGTGATGTTTTGTAGTTTTAAGTATACAGGTCTCGTACTACTATTTTTCAATTTATTCCTAAATATTTCATTAATTTGATGCTCTTGTAAATGGAATTTTTTAAAATTTATTTTCAGATATTTATTGTGAATATATTGAATTCAATTGATTTTTGTATCTTGTATCCTATTGTCTTGTTAAACTTGAGATTTAATAATTCTGATAATTTTTTGTGGCTTCCTTAGGATTTTCTATATATTTAATTCAAGATCCTGTCATCTTTGAACAGAAATCATCTTCCAATCTGAGTGATTTTATTTTCTTGCTTAATTGCCCTGCCTATAATCTCCAGTACAATGTTGAATGGAAGTCATACATGTCCAAGACTTGCTCTTAGGGTGAAGTCATCCAGTCTTTTTACCACCACTGAGTACATTCAGACACTGTATAAACCATGTTTTAGTCAATGATGGACTACATGTAAGATGGTAGTCCCGTAGGATTATAACAGCTGAAAATTTCCTATTTGGGCTGTTCTCACTGGTATTAGGTGAAATCTCAAAGAGGTTTTGATTTTCATTTCTCCAATTTGGGGCGATGAATGTTTTTTCACATGTTTGTTAGCCATTCATCTGTCTTCTTGTCCCTTGCCCATTGATTAATGGGGTTGTTTACTCTCTTCTTTTTGATTTGAGTCCTTTGTGTATTCTAGTTACTAGTCCTTTGTCTAATTCATAACCTGCTAATATCTTCTCCCTTTCTGAAGGTTGTCTGTTTACTTTTTAAAAAAATTTCAGACTAAATTAACATAAGGGTAATTAGATTACATTGTTTGGATTTGTTAGGTAAAGTCCAAGTTATAGTTGAGCCCTTCACCCAGGAGGTGTGCCATGTACCCCTACATTGTGCCCTTTAGATGAGAGCTTACCAAATGTCTCCTCCCCCTACCCCCTTTTTGTTATTTTTAAATAGGCTTTACTTTTTTAAAGAATTTTTAGGTTCAGAACAAAATTGAATACAGAGTGCAGTTTCCACATAGCCACACTACCCATACATAGGCCCAACTTTCCCCACTATCAACTTCTTGTACCAGAGTGATACATTTGTTACAATTAGTAAACTTACATTGATACATCATCACCACTCAAAGTGTCCATAGCTTACATTAGGGTCCTCTCTTAATAGACATTCTGTGAATTTTGACAAATGTAAAATGGTATGTGTCCACCATTATTTATCATACAGTAGTTTCACTGACCTAAAAATCCTGTTTCATCTATGTTTCCCCCAACCCTTCACTACTACTCACTTTTTTCTGTTCCTACAGATTTTCCTTTTCTAGAATGTCGTATAGTTGGAATCACATAGTATATAACCTCAAATTGTTTTCTTTCTTTCTTTCTTTTTTTTTTTTTGAGACACCCTTAGTAGAGTGCTGTGTCATCATAGCTCACAGCAACCTCAAATTTTTTGGCTCAAAGGATTCTTTTTCCTCAGCCTCCCAAGTAGCTGAGACTACAGGCGCCTGCCACAACGCCCAGCTATTTGTTTTATTGCAGTTGTCATTGTTTTAGGAGGTGCAGGCCAGGTTTGAACCCATCAGCCTCAGCATATGTGGCTGGCACCCTACCCATTGAGCTACGGGAACTGCCTCTTTTGCTCATTTTAAAAATCGAGTTGCTTATTTTCTTATTTTTGACTTTTTGGGTATTTTGGATAACAGTCCATTATCACATATGTCTTTTACAAACCTCTCAGTGTGTAGCTTGTCTTCTCATCGTCTTGGTCTTTCTTCTTGTTTAATGTATTCATTTACAGGTGTAAATTTTCTTCCAAGCATTGCTTTAGCTGAATTCCATAAGTCTTGATGTATTTTCATTCATCTCAAAATACTTTTGTTGTTGTTGTTGTTGTTGCTGTTTGGCCCGGGCCGGGTTTGAACCCACCACCCTCGGTATATGGGGCCAGCGCCCTACTCATTGAGCCATAGGTGCTGCCCTCAAAATACTTTTTTAATTTCTCTTGTGACTTTTTCTTTGACCCATTGATTATTTAGGAGTATGATGTTTAATTTTCATATATTTGTGAATTTCTCTGGTGTCTTTCTGTTGATGATTTCTTATTTCATGTCATCATCACCAGAGGACATTCTTTGCCTAATTTGTTACATATATTAAGATTTGTTTTATAGCCTAACATACAGTTTATCTCGGAGAATTTGAGAAGTATATGTATTCTACTGTTCTTAGGTGAAGTGTTAATGTTCACTGTCCAGTTGGTTCTAGTATTTTCAGGTATTCTATTTACTTGTTTATCTTTTGCCTATCCATTATTGAAGGTGAGGTGTAGAAGTCCCCAGCTATTGTTGAATTGCTTATTTCTCCAATTGTCTTGAGGGAGGGAGTGTTTTGTGTGCATGCGTTTGTGTTATTTATTTATTTTTGCTTCATTTATTCTGAGGGCTTTTAGGTGAATACATGTTTATAATTATTAAGTCTTCCCAATGGACTACTCCTTTTACCATGGTAGAATGTCCTTTGTTTCTAACAGTAATTTTAGTCATAAAATCTATTTAGGCTGATAGAGGAGAGCCAAAGTGGCTCTACTATCTTAATAGATTGATAGTAAATTCTTAGATTGCTTCAAGTTAATTTTTCCCCCCAGAGACAAGGTATAATTCTATTGCCTAGGCTGGAGTACAGTGGCACCTTACTATAGCCTAAAGATTCCTGGGCTCAAGTGATCCTCCTATTTTATCTTCCCAATAGCATTTTTTTTCTTCTTGTTTTTTCTCTGAGACAGAATTTCACTCTTTTGCCTAGGCTAGAGTCATGTGGCCTCAGCCTAGCTCACATCAGTCTCATACTTATGGGTTCAAGTGATCCTCCTGCCCCAGCCTCCTGAGTAGCTGGGACTACAGGTGCCTGCCATAACACCTGGCTAATTTTTAGTAGAGTTAGGCTCTTGCTGTTACTCTGCCTGGTCTCAAACTCCTGAGCTCAAGGAATCCTCCTGCATCAGCTTCCCAGAGCACTAGGACTACAGGCATGACCCACTGTACCCAGCCCCACTAATTTTTTTTAAGAGATAGGATCTCACTATGTTGGCCAGGCTTCAACAACAACTGGTCTCAAGTGATCCTCTTGCCTTGTCCTCCCCAAATGTTGGTATTATGTAAACCACCATGCCTGGCCTAAGTTAAAGTTTTATTATTGTTTTATTCGTCTTTCTTTATTGTTTAGTTTATAGTTCAGTTCTCATAACTAAACATTAATTCAAACTTACTATATAAAAGTTTACTAATAACCATCCTGAAAAGGTGGCTGTCAAATGTTAAATGGAATATAGAGCTTAGAAGGGAAAGATATGCATAGGAATTAATAATTAGACCAATTCCTAGGAGAAACTTCTAGAGAATCTAGGAAATAAAATTAATATTTATAATTTTATTTTATTTTACCATATTAATATTAACAGTGGTATCAGTAGCTAGCATTTGTTAATAGGTCCCTACTATATGCCAGATGCTATGTGGGTCACTTTTTATATTTTATTTAAACCTCTCAAAAACTCTATGTAGTAAATTTTTCCTTGTTGTACAGATAAGAAACAGTCTCAGCAGATTTATTTAATAGAAGTCCATAAATGAAGCAGCCAGAATTTGAAATTGCTGAATTTGTTAGTGTCACTCAGTGAGTCAGCAATCAGGCCACATACAAATAAAAGATGGTTTCTTTTTTTTTTACTTTGAGACAGAGCCTCAAGCTGTCCCGCTGGGTCCAACTCCTGGGCTCAAGCGAGTCTCCTGCCTCCGCCTCCCAAGTAGCTGGGACCACAGGCACCCACCACAAATCCCGGCTATTTTTTGGTTGCAGCCATCATTGTTGTTTGGTGGCCCGGCTGGATTCAAACCCGCCACCGTAGGTGTATGTGGCTGGCGTCTTAGCAACTTGAGCCACAGGCGCTGAGCCAAAAAGTAGTTTCAAGTACCAGCCACATACACCTAAGGTGGCAGGTTCAAATCCAGCCTGGGCCCGCCAAACAATAATGATGGCTGCAACCAAAAAATAGCCAGGTGTTGTGGTGGGCGCCTGTAGTCCCAGCTACTTGGGAGGCAGAGGCAGGACACTCGCTTGAGCCCAGGAGTTGGAGGTTGTTGTGAGCTGTGATGCCACGGCACTCTACCCAGGGGAACAGCTTGAGGCTCTGTCTCAAAAAAAATAATAAGAATAAAATAAAATAAATAACTTTGTGTGAATTATTTTATGCACATGTTCAGATATATCTGTCAGATAAATAGAAATGGAATTGCTAAGTCTACAGTATGTGTGTTTATATCAGATATTGTAAAATTGGCTTTTATAGAGATTATACCTATTTAATCTCATCTTTAACAGTGTATTGGAGGGCCTGCTTTCCTATTACCTTTGCCAACATACTATCAACATACAGAACTAACTATATCTGCTGCCTTAGCATTGATCAAAGTTCAGCAGAATGCTGACTTAGACGTTCTTGTTTTCTTTGATGATGAAATATTTTATTTGTGGAAAAGGAATATATCCTAACTACATGGGAGAATAAAGACTAAATCATCACACATTTATCTTCTCATATTTAGAAATAAAATACCCTGGTTAATTGAACTTTAATCATTAAGTAATGACTATTTTATCCATATAAATGCCTTTTTGTCTTAAAATTGTGTACTAATAAAGACATGATAATAGCTATACCAACTTTATTATTTTTAAATTGCATTTATTTATTTTATTTTATTTTATAGTCGGTTCTTGCTGTGTGCCTGGGCTGGACTCAGACTCCTGGGCTCAAGCAATGCACGTCTCAGCCTCCTGAGTAGCTTAGACTCCAGGGATGTGGCATGTACCACCTCTGGCATTTTTTTAAATCAACTTTTTATTTTAGAAGAATTTTTGATTTACAGAAAAATTACAAAGATAGTATAAAGAGTTTCCATATATCCCACATCCAATTTCCTCTATTAACATTTTTTATTATTATAGTATGGTACATTTGTTATAATTAATAGACCAGTATCAATACATCATTAACAACTGAAGTCCATATTTTATTTGAATTGTGTTAGTTTTTACCTGAAGTCTTTATTGTGATCCAAGGTAACCATCTAAGATATTACATTACATTTAGTCATGTCTCCTTATATTCTTCTTGGCTACGACTTTCCTTTCTTTTGAGGACCTTGACAGTCTTGAGGAATACTGGTTAGGTGTTTTATAAAATGTCTCTCAGTTGGAATTAGTTAATGTTTTTTTTACTATCTATTGGGGTTATGAGTTTTGGTGAGAAAGATCACAGAGGTAGGATGCCATTTTCATCACATATCAGTGGTATATAATATCTACATGACTCATCACTGGTGATACTGATCTTGGTCATTAAGCTCACTCAGCTTTATCTACTATAAGCTTACATTATTTTACCATTTTATACCAACTTTTTATGATGATGTTGCATGTGTCCTGTTTCTCTTCCTATCCTTTTATTTATTATTTATTTTTTATTTTATTTTTTTCAGGTTTTGGCTGTGGCCAGGTTTGAACTTGCCACCTCCAGTATATGGGGTTGGCGCCCTACTCCTTTGAGCCACAGGCACCGCCTGTGTCCTTTTATTTTTAATTATTTTGGATTCTTTTTTACATTTATTGTGATACTGATATAGTTCACGTTTTACCATCAAATTAGTGCTTTCTATTTGTCCTACTTTTTCCCTTTTTTCCCTGTTCCTCCTCTCCTTACCATCTTTTGGATTGATGTGTTTTTTTCCCTCTGATACTATATTTTACTCCATACTAGTTTTTAAGTTTTATGCTTTATTTCTGTACCTACGTGGTAGAAATAAACCTTTGCCTTTATCTCTTCAAATATTGCTTTTCGGCTCAGCGCCTGTGGCTCAATTGGCTAAGGCGCCAGCCACGTACACCTAAGGTGGCAGGTTCGAATCCCCAGCCCGGGCCCGCCAAACAACAATGATGGCTGCAACCAAAAAATGGCCGGGCA
>CAUYQV010091841.1:0-11209 GCA_963574575.1 Galagoides demidoff
GTAGTAGCAAGAAGAGAACAAGTGATCCCATCGCAGGGTGGACAAGAGACTTAAAGAGAAACTTCTCTGAAGAAGACAGACGCATGGCCTACAGACATATGAAAAAATGCTCACCATCCTTAATCATCAGAGAAATGCAAAAATCACTCTGAGATATCATCTAACGCCAGTTAGATTAGCCCATATCGCAAAATCCCAAAATCACAGATGCTGGCAGGGTTGTGGAGAAAAGGGAACACTACTGCACTGCTGGTGGGAATGCAAACTAGTACATCCCTTTTGGAAAACCATATGGAGAACACTCAGAGATCTAAATATAGATCTACCATTTGATCCTGTAATTCCTCTTTTAGGTATATACCAAGAAGACCATAAATCACGCTGTAATACAGATATCTGTACCAGAATGTTCATTGCAGGCCTTGAAAATATTTTATGTGGAAGATCTCTCTGGCAATTGCAAAAATACAAAAAATAAATAACTAGGATTTAATGAAGCTCAAAAGCTTCTGTATTGTTAAGGGTACTACAACCAAAGCAAACAGACAGCCTTCAGAATTGGAAAATTTTTTTTCATGTTATTAATCCAACAATGGTCTGATAACTAGAATATACACAGAATTCAACCATAAAAAAAGAGTAAAGAACCCCATTTCTAGGTGAATAAGAGACTTGAACAGAAAATTCTCTGAAGATGACTGCTGAATGGCCAACAAACACATGACAAAATTCTCATTGTCTTTAAGCATCAGAGAAATGCAAATCAAAACCACTCTGAGATATTACCTAACTCCAGTAAGATTAGCCCACACCACAGTGTCCCAAATCTGTAGATGCTGGCATGGATATGGAGAGAAGGGAACACTTCTATAGGGAACACTTCCATCTTTATGGAAAGAAGTATGAAAAATTCTCAAAGAAGTATAAGTGGACATTCCATTTGATCCTGCTATCCCATTACTAGGTGTCTACCCAAAAGAACAAAGTCATTTTATCACAAGACATTTAAGACATTTGAGCCAGAATATTAATTAGAGCTCAATTCATAATTGCCAAGTCATGGAAGCAACCCAAAAGCCCATCAACCCATGAATGGATGGACAAATTGTGGTATATATATACCATGGAGTACTATACAGCCATAAAAGATGGAGACTTTACGTTTTTTATGTTTAGCTGGATGGCATTGGAACACATTCTTCTTGGTAAAGTATCTCAAGAATGGGGAAGAAAATTATCCAATATACTCAATGCTAATATGAAACCATTATATAAACACTCACACACTCATACAAATGATAAAACACAAATACAAGCTAGCAAGGGGAAGGGCAGAGGAGAAAGAGGGGAGAGGAAGGGGGAAGGCAATTGGTGGGAGGAGGGAGGGCATTTGGTGGGATCTCACCTAATGTGCATGCTGAGAAGATATTTAGCACACACCACCACCCCCAGGGTGAGGGGCTCTCCTACAACGTGAACTTGACCTTGGAAGTGAGAACAATGTAACCTAAAACTTTGTTCCCTTGTATTAATTTGAAATTTAAAAAAAGTTCCAACCCTGCTGACACCTTGACCTTGAACTTTCTAGCCTCAAGAACTATAAGACAATAAATATATGTACCTTAAATATCTGTATACAACCCAACCAGTTTATGGTTACTTGTTATGGCAGCCCTAGAAAATGCACTCTTCCTTAGAATTCCACTTGTTTTCCTTAATTACTCCAGCTGCCTCACTAGGCAACAGCCCTGACTTTCCTTGTTGCCACCATGTTGTTGATGATTATTTTACGTCCTCTCAGTTGCACATTAGCTTTTCTTTTGTTACTGTTATTCTGTTTGTTTTTTCACCCCCTTGAATGTTTAGAATGATCACCATTCAGTCTAGTTTTGTAATTCACTTGTCAAGCCTGAGAATCATTTCAATCTGGAAAACAAATGTTGGCCCAGTTTAAAACAACACAGCTCCACACACCATGGCTGCAAAGGCTGACCAGGAACCCCCAGGTTGGTTCCACTTTGAATGTCTCCAGTGTCTGAAGTCAATTATAGTCCAGAGTCCTGCCTACGCTGTTCCTTAGACTTTAACCTTGCTCATGATCCCAGCTGCTAAAACAAATCCTTTGTTGCTCTTTTCTCCAGAGAGAATACCAGTATTATAGAAGAGCTGCCTTTTTTTTTTGGCACGAGAACATCCAATAACTCATCCTAATACAATTACAATTAGCATCCTAATGTCCCTGTAGGGGAAGTCCATGACTGTCATCTCCCTTTTGGGAAACTCCTCAATCCTGAGAATTTTTCCCAAGAATGAAGGGACCAAAGTCCTCCTAGTTCCTTAGCATAGTCAGAGAGTGACATGAAAGTAAAACACAGCCAATCAGGTCTCCTTCCTGGGACTTGGAATCCTGACCAGTGAAAAAATCTTTTTCAATTTCTGATATCTCAGCAGCAACACAAAAGCCAGATGCTTCAGCATGATGGGGTCTGATGCCAGGACTCTTGAGCTGCCTGGTCACTGCTGGTTTTCCAAGACAATGGATCATGTAATCATACCGCCAAGTGCAATACCTGTAACATTTTTTTTTTCATGTTTCCAGCCTCTTGTTAATACCAGAGCCACTGATATGCTGCCAGTATATTCTGATACCACTTTTTTCCCTCCTTCCTTCCCTGCCTCCTCCCTCCATTCCTTCCTCCCACCTTTCCTTTCTTTCTTTGTCTTAAGATGGCCAGAGTTAGTTTCTGCAGCTTGCAACCAAGAAACCAAACAGATTCAAGGGCAACTAAAGTGACAACAGAGACTAGGGTGCAACCGCACCTCTTATGACCAGTGGGATACTAGGGAGGTCTCTCGCCTCTCTGAGCTTCCTTGCTCATGCAGAACATGAGAGCGCTATCTGCTTTCTTCATCTCCATGGCTGTTGTGCAACATGATGCAATTGCAATGGGATAATGATGCGCTGGAGATGGTGGTGATACTCCATCAGAGTCTCATAAGGAAACTATGCAGGGAAAAGAACTATACAGGCGGGAGTTGGAGGGTGGAATGCTTAATTCACTTTTTGAAATTATATAGTAGATTTCCTCCTGAGTATTGCAATAAAATATTTTAAAATCATACTGTATTTTAATGAACAAAGAAAGAACCACTCCTTAAAGGATGCACTCAGTACTATATATGATAAATACTCATAAACCTCTTCTTGGTTTACTTGTTTTACAAATGTGGATTTCTTGTTTTCAAATTTTCTTAAAGAAATTTTACCTGTATATTACAACTAAACTGATGAACTCACCCATATCAGATTGTGTAATAATTCCCCGAAAGTGCAATACCTGTAATATTTTTTGTTCATACTCTGGCTGATTTTCAATACACATTTTTATTGAATTATACATTCAGAAAAGTATATAAATCATAGAGGTACATCTTATTAAATTATCACTAAGAGAACAGACCTATATAAATGCCAAGTAGATCAAGAAATTGAACATTACTAGGACACACCAGTAAATACCCTTGTGCCCTACATCTGCTCCTTCCTCTCAAAAGATTGCAAACACCCTTAATTTAATCACTGTGGAATCATTTTTGCTGTTTTTGAAATCTATGTATTGCACTTATGAACCATGTATCATCTTATACTTGATTGTTGAGTGTACAGGTGTTGTGTTCACTCTGCTGTGTGTCATCGCATAGTTTAAATACCACAATTTGTTTATTCATTCAACTCCTTTCAGAAGTTCCAAAGGTTTCTAGTTTGAGGCTGTTGAAATGATATGGCCTTGAACATTCTTGAATATCTCCTGGCATTCATATGAATTTCTGTCGGATAGTGACCTAGGCATGTAATTTTTGGATCATAGAATATAAACATGCTCAAATTTTGTAGATATAAAACAGTTGTCTTAAAAAGTTGTGAATCAGGGCAGCGCCTGTGGCTCAAAGGCGTAGGGCGCTGGCCTCATACACTGAAGGCGGCGGGTTCAAACCCAGCCCTGGCCAAAAACTGCAAAAAAAATGTTGTGAATCACTAGTTCCACATCTTTGTCAATACCTGGCACTATCAGTTTTAAACTTAAATTTAAATTCTTGCTGTTCTAGTGAAGTTTAGTGTAATCTCCTTGTAGTATCAATTTGTGTTCTCTTGATTCTAGACATACAACAAAAGGGGGGTAATTCATATCATTTTTCATTATTTACACTCAAAAATACATAAAGAAATGAGTTATACCTAAAACAAGCTGAAAACATTCAATCTTCCTCTCAGATGAGCCCATAAAACGGAATGTTCGGTGTACAGGCATTCAACCAAGGAGTTCTTCAAATTAGCTCCTGTATAAAATACATTTTTTATGAAAGAAGGTATGGTAAAATATGCTAATTTAAAGCTTATATACATCATTAAAATTCAATAATCATCACAATAGTTGTTTAGAATCTAGACCAACAAAAGATTCCCCCCCACAGGGAAGAGTATTTTTCCATTAAAATTATTAAAATTGCCTATATGCAGTAATAATCAAAAGCAGACCACCTTGCCTGTTTTACTAATGTTTTTAAATTTACTACAGAGAAATCACTCTTTGATCACCTATATGCAAAGCAGACTACTTTCACTGCCCATCTTTGGTTGTCCCTAATGAGATTTTTTTTTTTTTTTTGAGACAGAGCCTCAAGCTGTTGCCCTGGGTAGAGTGCTATGGCATCACAGCTCACAGCAACCTCCAATTCCTGGGCTCAAGCGATTCTCCTGCCTCAGCCTCCCAAGTAGCTGGGACTACAGGCACCCGCCACAGCGCTCGGCTATTTTTATTTTGTTTTGTTTTGTTTGGGGTTGCACTCAGTGTTTTTTGGTGAGCCCAGGCTGGTTTCAAACCCACCAGCTTAGGTATATGTGTCTGGCACCTTAGTGCTTGAGCCACAGAAGCTGAGCCCCTAATGAGATTTTATCCTTGCTTCGGAATGATCATGTTAAAAGTTTAAGATTTGCTTTTGCTTTATCTCTGTGCTAACACAGACTAATTACCATTGTCTCTATTAATATTTACTAAACGAAGCATTAGATTACAAATCAAATGTTCTCTGAATTGTGTTAGATCATCTTTGCATAAAATGTTACTTGCTAACTAAAGTGTGGCTAAAGTTGAGCCACATTTTACTCAACCCTATATTTCTTGTATTGTAATCCTCATCCCAGTTCTAATTATTCAGTGTCTGCTTTGTGCACTTCTGCAGGCCCAGTGAATGGCATGATGACTGACACGTGATAGGAGCTACACAAATACCTGGATGAACACACTTCCCTACGTGAAGGGGTAAGGCTCTTGTCTTGCTTGCTTTTCATATTCTCCCACTGAATGACAATGCTCTCTTAGAAGATTATAGTTAATAGAAAGAGCTCTGTTAAAAGCTTAGCTGTAGGAACTCTATGAAACTAGATAGTCCACCCCAGGAGCATCATAGTCTATGGGCAGGGAAGAGGGGACATGTCAAGGGTACAGTGAGGGACTGGAATTGTGCAGTGACCTAGGACATGCAGAGACAGTGGTCGACAGAGCTTACAAATGGCAGATGCAGTGGACTTAGGGGCCAAAGTCTGTGTGAATGTTGACAGGGGTTTTATTCTCCCATCTCCGCAAACCCACCCCCACTGTAGGATCCCTAGAACATTTAGGCCAGCAGTTCTCAACCTGTGGGTCACAACCCACAGGAACTGTATTAAATGGCTGCAGCATTAGGTAGTTTGAGAACCACTGATGTAGGCCGTAAGTATCACAGCTCTATTCTTCTCTTAGAGATCTATGATGAATGATGCTTCATCTGAGTCTTGAGGGATGATTAAAAGGAAACTAGGAAAAAGGACAATGAAAGGCTTTTCCAGGGAAGGGTCAGCAGTTACAACTACCTAGTGATTTTTCCCATCTCCCATGATGGCTGGAAGGGCTGGCTGGGGGCTGACTAGTCTCCTTCACTCTCTCATCCCAGGCCTCTTTCCAAATGGCCTCTCTCTTCTGAAAGTTAATTAGACTTTTCTTTTTTCCAGTAGTGGCTGCCTTCCAAGAGAATAATTTGTCAGGGCTCTTAAGGCTAGATCAGAACTGGCACAAAGTCATTTCTGCCTCGTTCTATTGATTAAGGCAAGGAACAAGCCCAGCATAGAATCAAAGAGAAGAGAATTAGCCCCCATCTCTTGGTGGGAGGACTACCATATGCCACAAGGATGGGAGGAATCGGATACTATAACGTGAAATAACATTATTCCTTGAGAATTGAGAATGGGGTCACCCCAGATAAGCCACATCTCTTCTATTTTTAAATTTTATTGTATTTTGGCCTCAAAAATTGTGTTTCTTTTATCAAATGAAGAAGAAAAAACAAAAGAAAGAAAGAAATTTGTGCCAAGGAAATCTGTTTTTTCTGTTTCTTCTAATTAAGAACCCAGTCAAGCATTATCTATTTTATATTATCCATAAAACAATCAAAAGTATAAAAGCATTCTTGGATGCTAAAATATATTTATTTCACTAGCAAAGTCATCTGAAGCTTCAAATTCTAGCCATAGCCTGTTTATACTAATAAAGAAAATTTATCCAAAATGGAGTCATCGTTAATTATATGAATCATTTTTATGAGATTTTATATTAGATGGAGTTCAGTTGTAGAAAGCAGGGACCACTCCAGGCACTTCAGAAGAAAGGAATATAATACATACAGTTTAGTGAAGTACTAGATTAAACAATTAAGTTCTCCGCCTAGGAAAAATGCTACATACCTCATTGCTGACTATCACTATGGTCACCTTTAAAGTATTCCCCTCAGGAAGCTATTTCGCCAGCACCTAGCCACCCTTCGGTGCAATTTTGGAACTCCTTTTCCGGAATGCCCATCAAAGCTGTTGTTGTATGAGGTTTGACAATTAAGTTCACGAACTCATCCTGGGAAAAGTATTGCATACATCACCACTGAATATCACTTCAGTACCAGATAGCCAAGGGGAGGACTTAGAAGGTGACCATCGTGATATTCAGGAATGAGGTATGCAGCACTGTCTCTAGGATGAGTTTGTGAACTTAATCGTCCAACCTAAGCGAACCCAGACTCACTGGAAAAGTTGGAGAAACAAGATCCGGTTCTGCTGTGGATCAACACTGCAGAACCGGCCCAGCAAAGGATTGCTAACTGTCCTGAATAGAAAGGTGGCACGTCAGGGAGCCGCAGTCCAAACAGGATCCCATCTAGGTCGTGACGTAGGAAAACCATGGCTCCTGCAGTTGTTAATTGGTAAACCACTGCCTGAACCATGCCGTGCTAAGAGAAAATGATGACTTGTATAAAGGCAAATACAAATTAAAAATAAGAAAAGAATTTTTCATTCTTCCTAATGAAAAAACTGGCTTCTCCCCTGGTTTTGGCAACAGTGACTGGGTTCCTAGAAGACAATTTTTCCACAGAGCAGGGATGGGGTGGGGGATGGTTTAAGGATGATTCAAGGACATTACATGTATTGCTCACTTTGTTTCTATTATTACTACCTTGTAATATATAATGAAATAATTATACAACTCATCATAATGTAGAATCAGTGGGAAACCTGAGCTTGTGTTCCTGCAACTCAACTGTCCCATCTGGCGGTGATGCTTAGTGACCCCTGCAACGTGTGTCCTGAGCGCCACCTCAGACAATCAGGCATCAGATTCTCCCAGGGAGCACACAACCTCCATCCCTTATGTGAGCAGCTTACACTGGGGTTCGTGCTCCTGCGAGAGTCTAATGCTGCCATAGATCTGACAGGAGGCGGAGCTCAGGCCCCGCTGCACGCCACCGCGGGGAGCGACTGTAAATACCCATGAGGCTTTGCTCTTTTGCCTGCCGCTCACCCCTTGCTGTGTGGCCTGGTTCCAACATGCAGTGCCAATCTGCAGCCCAGGGATTGGGGACCAAACTGTTAGAGAAAACTTAACATTCCTCTGTCTCTTTGAAACATACGTGACTCTTTCTATTTTTTTTTTTTTTAGACAGAACCTTGCTTTGTAGCCCTCAGTAAAGTGCTGTGACATCACAGCTCACAGCAACCTCAAACTCTTGGGCTTAAGCAATTCTCTTGCCTCAGCCTCCCAAGTGGCTAGGACTACAGGCACCTGCCACAATGCCAGGCTATTTTTTTAGAGATGAGGGCTCTGCCTTGCTCAGGCTGGTTCAAATTCATCAACTCAGGCAATCCACCTGCCTTGGCGTTCCAGAGTGCTAGGATTACAGGCCTGAGCCGCTCCCCCCTCCCCCCCACCTACTACGTGACTCTTTTTAAATGCTAAATAAACCTCTTGCCAATTTTACAACCCCAGGAATGTTTCCAAAGGATCTGGAAACAAACTTTGAAATGTAATCAGCAAGGATGACAGTGTCTGCTATCTCCAGTCAATGGGAGGGCAGGAGCCTGCCTTTGGCTGGCCACTTAGATCCCAGTTGCAAATCTCCTGTCATAAAGATAAAAGACATTTATTTCTCCTTTTGATAAGGGACGTGAGCAAACACAGATGACTACTCCAACTATCAGGTGAATTTAGGAGCAACTATGTTGTGACAGATGGTGCTGACAATTCCTCTTACTTGAGTTCTAACTATTATTTATCTCGAGAACATGTCTGGAACTGATGGTGTCTGCTTGGTGATATAAAAGGCAGATATTTCTTTCTGTCTTTGGCCGGGGCCAGGTTTGAACCCGACACCCTTCGTATATGGGGCCGGCACCCTATTCACTGAGCCACAGACACCACCCTGTCCTTGTGATCATTTTTTGCAGATTGCCTATAGTGCATGTCCCATTCAGTAATAAAACCCCCTTTCCTTTCTACCTTGGTGGAGGCTTTCTGCTTTGGCTGGTGGTTTCGTTTTTAATTGCACTTCCCTGACACTTGGCATGCCACTGCCTCTATGTCTCTGTCCCTCCTTATTTTTTTTTTTCATTAATTTAAGTCCGGCATAAGTGCATCTGAAAGGCAAAACCTAAATCACACCCAGAACCCCAATTTGGGGTCAGCCTTGGTAAATGTAGTTTTGGGTTTCCCAGTCCCTACAATATATGTTTTATCCAAAAGAATGAAGTTCTAAATTCATAGCCGGTTACTGAATAAGGCATTATAAAAATGATGCACTCTTCATGAGCCTCAATCTGCCTTTTAAATTCTGGAGGAAGTTAAAATCTGAATTTTTCTACCCACAAGCAGCAACCAACACCTGCCTCAGCTCACTGCTGTTAGTGCTAATTAATTACCAGTTTGGGGCATCTACCCAGTAATGGGCTGTGAGTTAATCACTTTATTTTTAGCTATCACAGCAACCCTGGTAGTTGGGTATAATTACTTGGATTTTACTCATGAAGAAACTGAGGTTCCAACAGATTATTTGTATGTTCTATCCCACACCATACAACTGGGAAATAGAAGATCCAAGCTTTAAATTTAGTTGCTCTGGTCCATTTCCCTACTTGTTTCATGATTTTCCCTTTTCACCTACATAAGCCAAGGGGGAGTAGTTCTCTTGCTGTACCACACACAGTCTCATTAGGAGACTCACTATTAGGAGAGTTTAAAAATGCTTTCAAGAAATGGAGACTTTTCCACATGTTAGTTCGAGGATCTGATATACGGTAACCCCAGCAGATAGCTCCCTGCGCCTCCCCGGTGCCTGACCACTGCCATGGATAGACAGTATGGGAGGTGAAGAGGGATCAACACCTAGCTTTGCCAGATGACGCTGGATAAGTCCAGCCAGATGATGTGGTTGGATAGGTCACCCAACTTTTCCAAGCCTCGGCTTCCAAATTTGTAAAACAGAGATAAAAATAGAGTCCACCTTAAGGTTCGTGCAGATTCAAAGAGATAACACATACTAAGGACCTGCCCCATAGAATGCACCAAATGGCCCAGGCGAGGTGGCTCCTGCCTGTAATCCTAGAGCCTTTGGAGGCTGAAGCAAGTGGATCACCTGAACTCAGGAGCTCAAGACCAGCCTGAGCAAGAGCAAGACTCTGTCTCTTCTAAGAATAGCAAAACTTGCCAGGCATTGTGGTGGGAGCCTGTAGTCTCAGCTACGTGGAAGGCTGAGGCCAGAGGATCACTTGAGTCCAAAAGTTTGAGGTTGCTGTGAGGTATGATGTCACAGTACTCAACCCAGGGTGACAGAGTGAGACTCTGTTTGTTTTGTTTGTTTGTTTTAAATAATGCATCAAATGAAGGTGCACGTGGGATGATTCGATGATGATCAAGCCTCACACCTCACAAAGCAGTGCATTCTCATTCAAGAAAGCCTTAGCTACTGAGAAGTTATTTATTATACAGAGCAGAGTTTTGCCTTTAGGACCTTTTTTTCATTGATTGTAAGTATGTTCTCCAGAAAAAAGCAAAAGAGGAAATAAATAATCGTACTCCGTCTTCCATGCAATGGCCCTTCGAGTATTTGAAGGTAACTGCTGCATCTCCACTGTATCCTCTTTTCTCCAGGCTAGTACTGCCAAACCCTTTGCAGCGACTGTGACATGCTGGTCAGATCCTTTCCTATCTTGTTTACTTGGTAGACACTCTCTAGGATGTCACTATCCCTGTGAACAGAAAAGAACATATTACTCCAGATGTGCAGTGAAAGAAAGTCTCAGTCTCCCTGGGTCTGGGCATTCGTTATTAGTTCTAAACAGCCTCATTACTCTGCTTACCCATATGAAATTTATCCACCAACTCTCCCCTGTCCCCCACCCAACAAGTCTTTTAGCCACATGGCCACACCTAGATACAAGAGAGGTTGAAATTGCAGTCTCTACTCTAGGCTAAAAAGAACAATTCCATTATGAAGTAAGAGGGTGTGAACAGGTACCAGAGGGCAGCTAGTAGTCTCCGCTACCCCTCCCAGATCTGAGTTCTTGCATGAGAGCCCTCTTTCTATGATTTGATTCACATCATTGATAAAGATCTTTAAGAGGACCTAGGCACATTCAGCATGCAAATGCTCCTCTTATGTCCAGCATGAAAATACCCCAACTGTACGATTCATTCACCAGTAATCACCTAACATAGAAAGGCTGGGGGTGGTGGGTGTAGGACAGGGTTGGTACGTGGTAATGTCAGCACTTGCATCATGTCCTCTACCCTGAGCAAGCTGAGGCTGACAGCACCCATGTCCCTAGAACATGCACGCCCTTTCTTTTATTGCC
>CAUYQV010091842.1:0-21361 GCA_963574575.1 Galagoides demidoff
CAATCATGGGGTACAGTGTGGTGTTTTCATATACAATTTGAAATATTTTCATCAAACTGATTAACATAACCTTCATGTCATTTTCTTAGTTATTGTATTAAGACATTTATATTCTACTTTTAGAAAGATTCACTTGTACCCATGCAAGATAAACCATAGCATATTAGAAATTTATTTCTTACAGCCAAACAAGGCTTTCCAGACAGGTAGGTGCTCAGAACAATGAATCCAGAAAACTATGGATCCAGCCCAAGCAATTATTGCAGCAGCTTCCTCACAGGTTCTCCTGCTTCTGCCTTTGTCATTCCTTCTTCTTCCTCTAACCAGTATATATTCACAAAAGCCAGAGGAATCCTTTTGAAACCCAAATCAGATCCTCTCCCCTCTCTTCTCAAAAACCTTCTGTGATTTACAGGGCCCTCTGTGATAGGGATTGGTGAAGCAAGCCTCCATTACTTATCTGACCTCATTTCCTATTCCTTTCCTCCCTGCCTTTATCCAGTACCCTGGCCTTTATGTTTTTCAAAAATGTCAAGCATGAAGAAAATGTCAGGCATGATTCTTTCCCAGGGCTTTTGCACTGTTATTTCTGCTGAGAATGTTCCTCCCACCCCCAGGAACTCTCTTGGCTAGCTCTTTCACCTCTTGTAAGTCTTTGCTCACATGCTATCTTTTCAGTGAATCTTTCTCTAACTAACCTATATATTTATTTAAAACTTTCTTTTACTGATATATAATACTTATACGTATTAATGGGGTACATGTGATATTTTGTTACATGCATAGACTATGTAATGTTAAAGTCAGGGCATTTAGGTTATCTGTCTCCTCCAGTTCTTATCATTTTTGTGTGTTGGGAACATTTTAAGTCCTCTCCTCTAGCTATTTGGAAATATGTAATACATTATTGTGACTACCCTATTTTTAAACTGAAATTACCTCCCACTCTCACTAGCATTCCCCATCCCTTTAACCTGATTTACTTTTCTCCATAGCACTTCTCACATATTTTGATTTGTTATGTATTTTACTGATTGATCCAATTATTTTAACTCTCCCTCTCTCTCACTTGAATCAGCTTCACAAGGGGCAAGGATTGCTGCCTGTCTTTCTCACTGCTATATCCTTAACTCCTAGAACAGTGCCCAGCACATAGTAGACACTCAATAAATATTTGTCAAATGAGTGAATATAATTCAAGGAAAAAAGAAAGCCTCTTAGAAACTCTGTGTGTGTACTGTGTGCATGTAATTATCCAAAAAAGTCTTGGTCTAAATAAAAAGCAAAATAAAATATAACATGATTATAACCAGCAGATGGAATATAAGACAGATTTCATTTGACCTTGATACTAGAAACACTCCTCTTTTGAGAGACCAAAAGATTGTGACATTGGACTTGTAGAGAAAGAAGAATATTTCTGGATTACTGCTTTGCTAGATTTTGACAAATATTTAATATTGTAGTCATGATAACATGAACACTGTTTATTGGTTTTCAGGTTTTAGAGTTAATCTGGGAAGACAAAGCAGGGAAGACCTGATTGTGGCAGCAGAACAGAATGTAAATGTTAACAATCTGCACAATGTAAAAGGAAAGAAGAAACTGACAATGTAGGGCATTGTGAGGGTAGTGGCCCTAATATCCTTGTCCTCAAAAGTGGGCAGTTAAAATTATCTGTCAAAAATGGATGGAATGCTCTTCCTATTTGTGCCAGGGCATCGCGTGGTCCACTCTGAGCTATAGAGGTGCTCCGGCTGTTCGCTCAGGATGACTGAGTGGGAAACAGCTGCACCAGCAGTGGCAGAAACCCCTGACATCAAACTCTTTGGCAAGTGAAGCACTGATGATGTACAGATCAATGACATTTCTCTACAGGATTACATTGCAGTGAAAGTATGCCAAGTACCTCCTCACAGTGCCGGGAGGTATGCTGCCAAGTGCTTCTGCAAGGCATGGTGCCCCATCGTGGAATGCCTCACTAACTCAATGATGATGCATGGCCGCAACAATGGCAAGAAGCTCATGACTATGTACATTGTCAAGCACGCTTTTGAGATCATCCACCTGCTCACAGGAGAGAACCCTCTGCAGGTCCTGGTCAATGCTATCATCAATAGTGGCCATTGGGAGGATTCAACACGCATTGGGCGAGCTGTGGATGTGTCCCCACTTTGGCATGTGAATCAGGCCATCTGGCTGCTGTGCACAGGCGCCCATGAGGCTGCCTTCCGGAAAATCAAGACCATCGCTGAGTGCTTGGCAGATGAGCTCATCAATGCTGCTAAGGGCTCCTCCAACTACTATGCCATCAAAAAGGATGAGCTGGAGCGTGTGGCCAAGTCAAACCACTGATTTCTCGGCTGCTGCCTAATAAACCTGTCTACCCTAGGGGTAAAAAAAAAAATGGATGGAATAAGAAATAGAGGCTTGACTATACTTTTTCCAAGTTACAAAATTAGCCAAGAACAAAAAAGGAGTTATCAGTGTTTACCGTTGCAGGGAAAGGAAGGGAAAAGTGAGTCAGTGTACATAAATAAAATCTTCATTACCATCTTGGGGGGGTCAATAGGATATTGTCTACATTTTACAAACCAAGAAACAGTCAATACATATTCTCTAGAGTTGTGAAAGGAATAACTGGTAGAATTAAACCAAAAATTGTGAAAAGGTAACTTTGAGGGAGAGGGATGGAGATGGAGAAGACTGAGGCAAGGGACTATTAGTTTTTATCATATGTTCTCCTGTACTATTTGACGTGCTGCTGTATACATGTATGAATTTAATGAAAATAGAATTTTAAAAAACTTCACATTGATCTCATAACAATGAAATAATTATATATTCTATGAAACTTCTTGAAAATACCTAAATGGGTATATGGATATCTATTTAGACTTACCTCCATAGATGAACATCATACTGTAATGTACCTAACATATGTTTCTGAGGAGGGTTAGAAAGGATATTCTGGGACTTAAAAAAAATAGGAGGAAGTATATAGTAGTAGTTAACACTCTGAGTATTGGTATTCCACTGACCTGGGTTCAAGTCCTCTCAGTGCCATTTGTTGGTTGTTTTGCCTTGCAAGTTACCTCTCTCACTTTCAGTGTTGCTTTTAGTGAAACCAGGCTAGCGCTCACACCCTCTTCATCAGCAAGAAATATGAGCTCTTATCTTCAGGCTCATTGCCTGTAGCATGGTGGTTACGGCGCTAGCCACATGCACTGAGGCTAGCAGGTTGGAACCCAGCCAGGACCAGCTAGAGCTACAGTGACAACTGCAACAAAAAAACAGCTGGGTATTGTGGCAGATGCCTGTAGTTCCCACTACTTGGGAGGATGAGGTAAGAGAATTGCTTAAGCTCAGGTTGCTGTAAGCTGTGATGCCACAGCACTCTACCAAGGGCGACATAGTGAGACTCTGTCTCAAAAACAAATAAACAAACAAAAAACCAACCAACCAACCAAACAAACAAAAAAACAGAAATGTAAACTCTTCAAGAGTGAGGACCAATTCTATAGAGATGTCTAATATGCACTTGGTGCTCATTTTCTGTTAAATGGTCCTCTCCTGCCTTACATGCTTGGGGAAGGAGTCAATGAATAAAGAACAGGGGAGAAAGAGGGTTAGTCCAAAAGTGGGTAACATATTTCCTCATCTATGTGAAATGTGACTTTTGTTTAACAAAACGTAGTCATTTTGTCATGGAAAGATATCCTTCAGGTCTTATAGTTACACAAAGTGAATTAAATTGTCCTACATAGAAGAGGCAAAAAGTGATATTTCAACAGCAGCTCAAGAGAGAGGACATAGGAGCCTGGAACTAGAAAGGAGGGGAGCTGCCAGTATGTTGGGGGACAGAAAATGCCCAATAGGGATAGGTTATAGAGAACAGAAGAAGGGACAGTTAGGAGATCTTTATTGATGGATGATAGGGGAGGGTGTGAATATCTGAAGAACAAGAAAGTCTGATGTTAAATTTAAAGTTGATGACTATGCTGTGCTATATGACTTAGATGACTAAAGGAATGAAAGGGAACTTTGTAAAGAAACTTTGCCACTCTCTCCAAACATTATCTCTGAAGTTTCCAAACTGAGTTTCTGGTCTCTGATGACTGTGGAAATAACAGTTTCAGTGCAAATGCACATTTGTATTCTGTATAGTTTGAGGGAAAAGAAATGTGCTAGAATAGGACTGGTGGTGGGAATATTCTGGGCTTCCCATTTGGGCTCTAGGGATCTGGAGTCTTGGATGTTTCCAGGTTTAGATCCTAATATTCTGCACTAAGCAATCCTTATCCTGCCTTTCATTATCTCCAGAACAGAGCTGCCTGGTAATAACTAAACCTTTTCTTCTTTCTCCTTAGTTGATATGTAGTATCTATATAATCTCAGGTATTTTTCTTCTGATCTATAGATGCTGAAAACAGATCTGAGACCCAGTGACCTAGGTTCTTCGGTATTTATTGGTGGAAGCTTTATATAAAGATTCCAAGAGTTCATAAGGAGAATATGGAAGGAAATCTCTCTAGTCAAAGGGTAAAGATTGTTAACTAATTTGTTTTTTCTGTTCTGACAAGGTTGATTCCCATCCTCTGATCCTCAGGTGCTAAGGGAAGGGTGTTTGTGGTATTGAGTTATGAAGGTGGTGGAATTCAGAGGGAACTGGGGAAGTTTGGGGTTGAAAATTTTGGGGGATGCCTCTCTGATGGACTGAGGTTTTGCCTGACGTCCTTGAGTCCAAGCGTATCTCCTAAGTTTCTAACTCTGTATTCCTTTTAGATATCCCAGGATCCCAAAGACCACAACTGGTACCTAAAACATTGTGTAACTTAAAATGTTTGAGGTTGTAACAGAGAGTAGACATATCAGAGGGGTAGATTTAACAGAGGGTGTTCCACAGGGAAGAAATTGTGTGAACAAAAGCTCCTAGGCAGGAGAAGGCATGGCATATTTGGTAATAATAAAGTTTTGTTTAGGTGGAATATAGGCAACTATATCTAATGCTCAGAAAAACAGCAGGAAAAGGCTGCAAAACTAATCAGGGCTAGATTTTGGTGAGCTTTAACATCAGGCTCAGGAATTTATTGAAGAAGCAGACCATATTCATTGTTATGAATACCCTACCTGCCATTCACATCTCAGTTCACTGCAGTGAGCAAACTGTTGCATAAGATTGGCTTAAATAAGATATACATTTATTTGTCTCACCTAAAAGAAATCAAGAGGTATATAGTATATGGTGGCTCATCAAATTGTTAAGATTTCAGGTTCTTTTTAGTTTACTTCTCTAGAGTGTGGCCCTAGTCTTCATGGCCTTTATTCCAGGAGGCTACATATCTAATTTAAAAATCAGATATCCTATTACTAAGGAAGAAGAAGAGAATAGCTATCAGGGTAAACAGCAATCCATGTGACAGGCATCTTCACTGAAGAAGAGGAGAATAGCTATCAGGGTAAACAGCAATCCATGCGACAAGCATCTTCACTGAAACTATTCCTTCCAAGGTCATCAGAGACCAGTATTTGATCATCAGAATCCCTAGACATCTTGTCAACGTCTTACTTTTTTTCTTGAGCTCTCGGCAGCATTCAGCACTATTAACCTTTCTCCTTTAGAAACATTTGTTTTCTGGGTGGCGCCTGCGCCTCAAGGAGTAGGGCACCGGCCCAAATACCAGAGGTGGTGGGTTCAAACCTGGACCTGGCCAAAGACTGCAAAAAAAAAAAGAAACATTCACTTTGCTTAATTTTGTAACACTCCTTCCTTATTTTTCTCCCTATCTCTCTGGTCACGCCTTACCATCCTCTTCCATGGGCTCCTTTTTCTCTATCTATACCATGGATGCTGCTGGTCTCCAAGACTCTTTCCTGGTTCCATGTTTATTCTAGCTCTGTGCATTCTTCTTGGTTGCTCTTGCCATTTCTCATGAATTAAAGAACCATTTACATATTGATGACTCTTAGATCTGTAACCTCAGCCCAGGTATCTTTCCTGAACTTCAGACATGTATATTCAACTACCTATGGCACATTTTCACCTGGATGTTCCACAGGTGCCTCAAAATCAATGTTCATTTCACCTCAAATTCACTATTCCTCCAATATTCCATATCTCAGTGAAAGGAGGATCTGCACAATTTCTCAAATCAGATCTCCCAAGTGTTCCTTTGACACAACTCTCTTCACTGCTTTCTCCACAATCCAATTACTCATCAAGTCCTACTACTCTACATCAAGTCCTACTCATCTATACAATATTATTCCTTTAATATCTCATGAATTCAATCACTTCTTACTACCTCTTACCACTCTAGGTCCAAGCACAATCATTGCTTACCTGGATGACTACCGAAGTCGTAACTACTCTCTCTTTTTCCATATACTCCATATAGATGCTAGGGTGTTCTTTCTAAAACACAAACCGATGTCATATTCATGTCTATAATCCTTCAGTAACCCATCAGTGGTTTCAGGATTAAGACCAAAGTCTTTATCTTGCCATTCAATACTTGCTATAATTTGGAAGGAATGGGTATTTGGAACATCAGAATTTGAAGAAAAGGGAGGCTGTGTCTAGTGTAGATAGAGGAAAAACCTAGGAGGCAAGGTGGTGAGCATCTATCACAAACTTGGAGAAAACAATAATCAGAGACACAAGAAGACAGGAGAATAAAAGCCAACCTTGAATGTATGGAAAGTGTGTGTGTCTGTGTGTGCGTGTGCATATTGGTATGCGCATGTGTATCTTGAATTATCCGTACAAATAAGGATTTATGATACTTTATTTGCATAGTAATGGAAAAGGCGACCTTATAAAGCAGAAGCTTTGTGAACAAATGTAATTTGAATTACATTTGAATGTAGGAAATATATTCAATATTATTTCTGCAACTGCCCACTGTGCTGGTTTTATTAAAGTTTCTTTTAACTTTTAATTGATACTCTTGGGTTTTTCCAGGTCTATATTCATATGCTCTTTAATTAATGATGATTTTATCTATTTTCTGTTATTTTTACATCTTATTTTGTTCTCCTGAATAGATTCAATTGCTCATGCAAGTTTATTACAGGATGGAGGTGCTGTATCAAACCAGTGAGGGAAAAGATAGATTAGTTTGCACATGAATTAGGGGTAAGAAACTATAATTGTGCAGAATAATCAAGCTAAAACCTTACAGAAAACAAATTTTGGAATCATCAAACATTCAAATGTAAATATAAAGCCATAAATGGGTTTGGGAAAAATGGAGATTGTTATAATGTAGGAAGTGTGGAAAGCATCTCTAAGCAAGAAACAGAATTTAGTATTAGTAAAGGAAAAACTGACATATTTGGCTACATAATAATTGAAGCCTTTTGTAGGGAAAAATTACCATAACATGAAAAATATCTGTAATATGTGACACATAAACATGAGACACTTTGTTGGTGGGAATGTTATTCCATGTACTTTTGGGAAGTAAGCTGACAAATTTTGTATCAAAATGGAAAACAATTTTTGTAGCATTTGAGTTAGCATTGAGTTAGCAATCACAAAAAATTTATAATTTTTAAATCATAAATTAAAAAAAAGTCCAATACACATACCAGGATGTTCCTTGCAGCATTGGTTGTAATAGTAAAAAAAAAAAAAAGAAAGAAAAGAAAAGAAAACATCTACTGTATACTGGACTGGTTAAGTAAGTAATGGTACATCTATACAAGAAAGGATCATGCAACTGTTAAGAAAAATGTTCAGTAACAGAATGATGTTTAAAATATAACTGGGGGGAAAAAACAGGTCAGAGAACAGTAGGCATAGTGTACCATCTGTGTAGAGAAAACCAAAATAATTAGTACATGAATGGAAAAATTCTGGAGAATGTTAACAGTGGTTAGTTCCAGGGGATGAGATAAGGGTAGCCTTTCATTGGTATGTTACATATTTCTGCTTTATTTAAATTTTCACAACGACAAAATATTACCTTTATAATAAGAAAAACTGAAGATACAAAAATAAATACATTCAATGAATGAATCGCTTTCAGGGAGTGGTTTGGGTTGGGTTGGAAGGCCTACAGACGGAGCCTGAGCATAAACATGGGCTTTAGCGTCAGATAACCCTGAGCTGGGCCCCATTGCCCCACCCCTGAGGAAGGCAAGGCGGGGTGGCAGGGGGCTGCGGAAACGGACTGGGCTGGGCGAGGCTGTCTGCAGCTCCAGTCCAGGACGCTGAGATTTGGAGAGAGACTGAGAGAAAACAGACACATCCCAGACTTGCTTGAGGACAAGGTGAGGGCGTTGAGATTGGGGTTTCCTGTTGGCCAGTGGTTCTAGCCTCCTCAAACATATAGCCACATAGCAGGTGGGCAATTACTGCACCACAGCAGCTAAAGCAGAGGTGACCTGAAGTGGGGTGTAGGCAATGAGAACCACTGTGACAATGGTAGGCTGTATGGACTAGGGAGCAGAGGGTAGCAGAGGAGAGGAGAAAACCCGGGAACCAAGTATGTTTATTGGGGGATGGGAAATACAGGGGGGAGGAAAATACTGAGGAGGAGTGTAGATCCAGTGGAGAGAATATAGAGGATGTAGAGAAGGGTTAAAGGATACTGGGGCGGGGAGGAGCAGGGTTTGCATAGGTAACATGGAGGGGGTTGTAAAGAATGAGGATGAGTAATTTTGTAGGGTAAATAGGAAATGAGAGGGCGAATAGGGAGTGAGGAACTAGGCAGAGGGAATACGGAGGGGTGGTATAAGGAATGAGGAGCGGGGGAGGGGCAGACAAGCAGAGAGGGAGGCCCCCCGGGGAGGCGGAAAGGGGCGGGGCCACTTCCGGCCTAGAGAGAGTAGGGCAGAGTTCCGAGGGGCTTGGAGAGAGTGGACAGTCTCGAGAATTGTGGCTGGACGAGGTGAGCAACGGGGCCCTTTTGGGATGAGAGCCGGTAGGAGTAGCCCTCACCCTCTGGAATCTGGAGAAAACTTACCTTAAGGACCAGATCGTACTGGATCCATTCGGCTGAGCAGGGAACTGGACCCAGCTTGGCCGGCCCCAAGATGGAATCACTAGCTCAATATTGATTTGAGGAGGGGCTGTAATAGGGAAGCGGAGGAACCAAGATGCGCTTGACCCCTTTTGGGAACGGGGGCTTGTTAGGAAAAAGGGCGGGGCCAGGAGACACTGTGGACTTGGTGGGATGGGTGTGAGTAGGGGAGAAGCCGGGACCTCCAAACACTGTGACAATTTGTGAGTGAGGCTTGTGGAGGAGGGGGTTGGGCCTAATGGCACTGCGGACCTAGAGAGCGGCATTAGGGTTGATTGCTGGACTGAGACTTTGGTCACTGCGCATGAGCAATAGGTATCGCTAAAAAGGCATGTTGAGAAGGGCCAGCATGGAGACCGCCCAGTTACTGTATGCGCATGTACACTGTGGACTCCAAAGAAAGGGCTTGGGCTGGGAAAGCGGGCGGGGCTGAGACGGGCTCGCGCAACGGATGCACATGCGCTCTATTGACCTGCGGCTGGTGGGGGGTGCACTGGGAAAAGGGGCGGGGTCCTCAGAGCTGCCGCGCTGGCACATCTTCCTGGAGAAGGGGAGGGTGCGGCTGCAGAGAATTAAGACCTAGACGCTTTGGGTTCCTGTATCTGAGAACCGAGTCGTTGGAGGTGGGAGAGGGGTTTGGGATTGGGGCCTTAGGGCAGGTGAGGATCAGCCTCACATCAGAACACGGGAGAGGAAGTTCACTGGGCTCTCCACTTGACCCAGGCCTTCTCTTCAGGCTCAGCTTTTGACAGGCCAACTTGAGACATGTCTGACGCAAGGGAGAATGGTGCGGGTCTAACTCGCTTCCAGGTAAGGCCTATTTCTGTGCTCTTCCCAGCTGCTTTTCGATGCAGTCGCTGTTGCTGTCCTCATTCCTTGGCACTTCTTGTCCTCCTTCCCCTTGCTTGTCCGGTGTACCCCCAATAGAGGGAGAGAGAGAAGGTGGGGGGGGTCCTTCTTCTGCCATTATTTTCTGGCTCAGAAGAAGGGGAGGCCTTGGGCTGAGGTGGACAGTGCACTGCAGGTAGGAGTCAGTACAGGTCAGAGAAGTGTGGCCTTGGAATTTTGGAACCATTTGCCTAGTTGACGGTGGGGAGAATGTTCGTGAGGTTCCCTGCTTCCTCTTGCAGGCTGAAGCTTCAGAAAGGGACAGTGGGTCAATGATGCAGACTCTACTGACAGTGACCCAGAATTTGGAGGTCTCAGAAACACTGAAGACTGCAAAGGCACCAGAGGTCTCAGAGGATGTGAAGGTCTCAAAAGCTCCAGGGATCTCAAAAGCCACAGAGGTCTCAAAGACCCCAAAGGCTCAGGAGGCAGCTGCTACCCAGGCCTCACCTACCACTCAGCTGACTGACACCCAGGTTCTAACAGCTGAAAATGAGAGTCCAACAGCTGACACCAAGAAACAGAATCCTGACCAGCAGGCTGTGACAATGCCTGCCACTGAGACTAAAAAGGTCAGCTGTGTGGCTGATATGAAGGCCACAGAGACTGAGGCTATTGCCTCTCAGGCTCCAGCGGATGAACCTGAACCTGAGAGTACAGCTTCCCAGGCTCAGGAAAATCAGGATACTCGGCCCAAGATCAAGGCCAAGAAAGCCCGAAAGGTAAGACCTCTGCAGTCAGTACCTTTGCGTTTCCACTCCTTTCATTTGGTTCATTTGTTCCACAAACATTTAGAAAGATCTCTGTGTTCTTTAAGGATGGGGAGGGGCAGTGAGGGAAATATGATGTAATTCCTGTGTTCACAGAGCTCACAGACTGGTAGAGAGATGAAAACAGGAATATACATAGCTGAAATCTGAATTTAATGTGGTTAATATTCACATAGTAGCTGACAGGTTTTAGGCCTTGAGCTAGGTGCATTCATGCAGGTTATCTTGTTAAATTTTGAAAGCAAATCTTATAGTCCCAATTTTATAGAGAAGGAAGCTGAGTGCCAGAGGGATGAAGTGACTTGTCCAGGGTGTCTCAGGCAGAGCCCTTGGTGGATATAGAAAGAGAAATCTCAGGCCCCACCTTTGGGTTGCTTTTGGCCTGCTGGGGAGATGAAAATCCTGGCTAGAAGTCAGTGAGAAACAAACTAAGGACTCAACATGGTCAATGTCTAGTGAGTAAGGCTATTACTGAAAGGGTGGAATTAGGGGGCATTTATTGGAAGAGGGTGAAGAAAAAAGGACCATTTGCTTCATCTGGTGATGTTGAGCTTCCTGTATGTTGATACAGGTGAAACATCTGGATGGAGAAGAAGATGGCAGCAGTGATCAGAGTCAGAGTTCTGGAACTACAGGTGGCCGAAGGGTCTCAAAGGCCTTAATGGCCTCAATGGCTCGCAGGGCTTCAAGGGGTCCCATAGCCTTTTGGGCCCGCAGGGCATCAAGGACTCGGTTGGCTGCTTGGGCACGGAGAGCCTTGCTCTCCCTAAGGTCACCTAAAGCCCGTAGGGGCAAGGCTCGCCGTAGAGCTGCCAAACTGCAGGCATCCCAAGAGCCTGAAGCACCACCAACTCGGGATGTGGCCCTTTTGCAAGGAAGGGTAAGAACTCTTTCCTCTTCATTCTGCCTTTCTACTGCCTTGGCTGCCTTCTCTGCCATCCTCTAAGGTTTTCTGCAAACCAATTTTGATTTTTCCATCTTCTCCTACTCTCTTAGGCAAATGATTTGGTGAAGTACCTATTGGCTAAAGACCAAACAAAGATTCCCATCAAGCGCTCAGGTATAGTTCTACTAACTCTCCCCCTGCTCCAAGCTGTGCCCTCCATTGCCCTCTTGCCAATGTGCTGGAGGACATCCCTTGCTTTTATGCTCCTATCTCTGTCATCCCAAAATTCTACTAGCATCTCTATTGATAGCTCAGAACCTGGTTATTCCACCCATGGCATATTTGGCAAAGGTCCTATAACATAGGCATGGGGGTTAGCTGGCATCTGTTCAGCCCAGATTCTTGCAACAGTCTTCCCTTACAGACATGCTGAAGGACATCATCAAAGAATACACTGATGTATACCCTGAAATCATTGAACGAGCAGGCTATTCCTTGGAGAAGGTGAAGGGGCAGTTCTGGGGAATTGGGGCATTGGGGATGCCTTGAATTCAACAAAAGTATACATGTCTCTTCAAAGGAAACCACAGAGATCTGCTAATCTAACCTCATCACTATGCTGATGGGCAGATAATGGCCTAGGGAAGGGTGCAGACTAGCCATGGGTTACATAGCAAGTCAGTACAAGCATAGCTAGGACCCAAGCCACCCAACATAGTCCTGGCTTTCTGTCCGTGGCTAAGCACATCCTGTCATGTATTTCAGATGGTCACTTGTCCCTTCCATTCCTCATTCTCTGTCTCTCTAGATTTCCATTAATCACAAAGGTGACATTGATGATAATAGTACATTTGCTGCATGTTTACCAGGTGCCAGCACTTAGCTACATGCATTATCTCACTGGTTTGTCACATGCACAAAATCTGTAGGTACATGAAAAGCTGAGGCATGCATAGGAAGCTAAGTTTTATGATCTCATAAGCTCTTCTCCCCAACCACAGGTTTTTGGGATTCAGTTGAAGGAAATTGATAAGAATGACCACTTGTACATTCTTCTCAGCACCTTAGAGCCCACTGATGCAGGCATACTGGGAACGTAAGCTGGGAAAGGGTGGGAAGTGGGGGAGTTCTGCTTTTGTTCATGCTTCTAGCCTTTTCCCGTCCTCTCTCCCTGAATCCTCTTAAGAGAATCAGGAAAGATGGTCTCAAAAGCCTGTCCCAGCTCCCACTCATAGTTGGATCCTGCACTCAATAGTGATGCCTGGTTATGATTGACTGAAGGTTATAAGAGGCTAGGTGGGGCCTTCCTTCTGCCAGGTTTGCTATCTCTTCAGAAGCTTTCCAGGAAAACAGGCCTATTGTTGGTTGTCTCTCTTATTACTGAGTCTCTGGCCTGGCCTTGGTAGAGTTGCTCTCAAGGTTCGCTTCATAATGTGGGTGGGCCAAGATGCATGAAAGGCCAGAGCATCAATGGAACCCTGCCTAGAATTCTCTTAGGGGTGTGGGAAGGAAAGAAAGGACTCACATTGACTGGGTGTTTGTGTTGTAACAGATTGACAGGTATCCTTCCATCTTCTTAACCACCCAGAAAGAAGAGGATGTGATTTTTCTTTATGTTGCTGAATAGGAAATTGGCTGACAAATCTGTGTGCTCTACCCAGGGTCACACAGAGGTTGAAGCACAGACTTGGCAGCATTCTCTCATATGTGAGGAATCTGGGAGAGGCTAGTCTAATAAACTGGCTGGTGTGTCTTTTTCAGATGGCTGCTGGACATAAACCTCACTGTTCTATTATTCCCTTAGGACTAAAGACTCACCCAAGCTGGGTCTCCTCATGGTGCTTCTTAGCATCATCTTCATGAATGGAAATCGGTCCAGCGAGGGTGAGTGCTTGGCATGTAGGTGAATGGTTGATTGCTGTCTGAATTCCAAGTGGTCATTTTCTGTCCCTGTTTCCTCTTGCCTCCTTTTGCAGCTGTCATCTGGGAGGTGCTACGCAAGTTGGGGCTGCGCCCTGGGTATGATTGGGCTCTCTCAGCATTTGCTGTCCGTGTTGTCCTTTGGCAAGAGAGGACAGTCCCAGGATTGCATCAGCCTGGTGGTCTGGTGGAGAGGGTGGGGGGTGATAGACTGGGTAGAGAACATAGGGTTCTGACGTGGGTGGATGGGGAAATGGTCCTGAACTCTCTGCTCCTTCTTTCACTGTCTCTTGGGAGTGAAAGAGACAGTGGAGTTCCCCTCTTATGCTGGAAGCCTCTCTTCTATCTGGCAAATGACTGTGCCTGAGCCCTGATTGTACTTTTTTAAATTTAATTTTCTTTCTCTTCTTTTAGGATACATCACTCCCTCTTTGGGGATGTGAAGAAGCTCATTACTGATGAGTTTGTGAAGCAGAAGTAAGTGTCCTTGTCTGATGGTGGTGTGTTCCATGCATTTGGCCTGTTTCAGAACCCAGTGATAAAGCCATGGTGATTGTATGTGCGTCTGTGTGCATGCACATGTACATGTGTGCAGGTGGTAGGTTGTTTCTGGGGCAGTGTTAGTGAACAGGAATGGCACATGTTTTCTGCTCTGTTACATGTACTCTCACATTTGCATTGAGAACATGTTAAGGGAGGAATTGTCATCACCAGCATTGTGGACATATGTGGAAACTGAGGCTCAGAGAAGTCAATTCATTTGCTCAGGGTTACTCAGGTAGCAATGGAAAAGTGTTTAGACTATGGCTCTACAGGCCTGGCACGGTGACTCACACCTATAATCCTAGCACTCTGGTAGACCAAAGCAGGTGGATAGCTTGAGCTCACGAGTTTGAGACCAGCTTGAGCAAAAAGTGAGACCCCCTCTCTACTAAAAATAGAAAAACTGAGGCAAGGGGATCACTTGAGCCCAAGTTGGAGGTTGCTGTGAGCTATGACACCGCGACACTCTATCCAGGGCAACAGCTTGAGACTCTGTCTTAAAAAAACATATATATATGTATATATCTCCACAGAATTGGTTCTTTTTCCTCTGATAACCAGGACTTCATAAACATTAATTTCCATAAAGTAATGCCATAGAATAATAGCTTTAGGCAGCCAGGTATTATACAAGTAACTTGACTTGTACATCTCATTTCATTTTCATAATGACCATGCAGAATAGATGCTATCATCTTATCTTTGTTTTACAGCTGAAAGAGCTGGGACTCCAAGAGGGAAATTCTAAGCATGGCCTACAGCTGATCTGGGGCCCATTTGGGCCTGGAGGCTAGCCTTCTTGATTTTCTTGCCAGGATCCACCCTATCCTCACCTCTTGGAGGATATGGGAGAAATCACACAGGGACACACATGTGTACACATAAACACACACACAAAGGCTCAGAATTCAGTATACACAGAGCATGCTGCTCTTGGCTCTTTCTTCCTTTATAGGTTTTCTATTCATTTTATAGAGTGGACCTTCCCCATGGGTTGGCCAGGCTGCAGCTGAGATCCTGTTAGTGGTGTGGGTGTGCTGAGAGCAATGGCCTTGAAGAACGGCACTTCTCTTTTCAACACACCCAACAAGAATGTAGGGTCACTGTGATGAGGGACAGTCTCCCTCATGAACAAATGCCCTACATGTGTCCTCCCTGCCCCTCTACATGGCTTCTGGGCAGGACCAACCGGACTTGGCTTGATATTGGAAGAAAAGCTATAGTATTTAGTGGGAGAGATCTCCATCTAGAACCTGTCTAGTCCATACATGGGTGGACTGGGGTGGTAAAGGTTTTATACTTCTGTTTTCAAGGTACCTGGACTATGCCAGAGTCCCCAATAGCAATCCACCTGAATATGAGTTCTTCTGGGGCCTGCGTTCATATTATGAGACCAGCAAGATGAAAGTCCTCAAGTTTGCCTGCAAGGTAATTGGAGAGCTGCTTGAGTATAGCATATCAAGGGCTTAGGGTGCCCCTGGCTGGTACAAGCTGTGTGTAGAAGAGCAGCCTATAGTTCATATCTGAACATTCTAAAGCCTCTATTAATTGCCAAACACTATGACGGGTACTTTATCTAAATAATTTAATCCTTAAAGGTTACTATGTCATTGCCTTATTGCAGATGAGAAAAATGAGGCCCAGAGAGGTTGGTAGGTGACATGTCCAAGGTCACAGAGCTAGTAAGTCTCGGAGCAGGGATGGAAAATTAGGTGAATAATTACTAGTAATAGTTACTATACTATTACTGTTACCCTACATCATGTGGCATGATTCCTAGCAAACAGTAGGTGCTGAATCCTCTGATTATAATCTTTCTGATAAATTATTATCTGTTGCAGGTACAAAAGAAAGATCCCAAGGAATGGGCAGCTCAGTACCGAGAGGCAATGGAAGCAGATTTGAAGGCTGCTGCTGAGGCTGCAGCTGAAGCCAAGGCAAGGGCCGAGATTAGAGCTCAGATGGGCATTGGGCTTGGCTCGGAGAATGCTGCCGGACCTTGCAACTGGGATGAAGCTGATATTGGACCCTGGGCCAAAGCCCGGATCCAGGCAGGAGCTGAAGCTAAAGCAAAAGCCCAAGAGAGTGGTGGTGTCACTGCTGGTGCCGGTGCTGGTGCCAACACCAGTACTAGTGCCAGTGCCAGCAGTAGCCTCAGTGCCAGTGCCAGCCTGACTGCCACTCTCACATTTGGGCTCTTTGCTGGCCTCAGTGGAGCTGGTGCCAGCACCAGTGAAAACTCTGGTGCCTGTGGTTTCTCCTACAAGTGAGATTTCAGGTATTGACCTTGGTTTTGATGGGGGCAGCAGGGGATCATGGGGCTAGGAAGGTGAGCTGGGTGGTTCTAGAAAGGGTCAGGCTGGAGAATGATGTAGAAAGTGTGTTGAAGACACTGCTTTTGGCATTTTATTCTTTCCTGTTTGCTGGATATCAGGTGACTCTTATTTCCTTTTACTTGTGTTTTCAGATACTGTTAGTCCCAGCAGTCTTTCTCTTCAAGCCAGGGTGCATCCTCAAAATCCTGCTCAACATAGCACTCAAGGCAGCCACTATCAACCGCTTGAAGTTGATACTCTGCATTAAATCTATTTGCCATTTCTGAGTTTACTGCTTTTTCTGGTGGGCTGTCACATTTTGGTATTCTATTTTAAAAATGGATGAATTGGGAAAGTTTCCACTTTAACCTATGCTTAGTTTGAGGCAACATTATTGGATTCCCAGAAGTGAGATTAGCATGCCTTTCTGGAATGGGTTGAGCTCCATGTCCAACCTGCACAGCAGGTAAGATTCCACTGGAAGAAGCACAGACAACACATGTGAAGAAGAAGCGTGAGGTGGGTAAGTCTAGAGCGGAAAGCATAAGTAGAAAGGACTGGATATTAAGTATAGAATCTTCTTTTGAGAAATTTAGGTGAGACAGGATGGAGAGAAAGGGAGATAGCTAAAGGGGGCTATGAGAATAAGAGAACATTTACTTGGAGAAGGAGAGAGAGACTGGAGCAGAGCAGAAGCCAATGGAAAGGAAGAAGTTGAATGGTGATTCCTTCAGTCCAATCCCTGAGTAAGTGAGAGAGGTCACCAGCAAGCCTGGAAAAAGACAGTGCATAGACGATTCAGATGGGGAAGGTGGAAGGATGTCGAACAGTGGGGAGGTCCCAGTAGATGATGATTTGGGGGAGGGGAATGGCAAGGTGCTTAGTAGTCTTGATGTAGGGAATCAAGAAGGCAAGTAGTGATTTATTTCAAGATTTGAATTCTGCTGTATGGGTCTGGAATAAGATCACAGGACCTAGGGCAGTGAGTGGATAAGTCTATCTTTACTACTATGTCCATGTTACCTGACATAACTGTGGTGGAAGAGGTGGACCACAAGGACTGGGCAGGCTTGGAGAGGAAAGAAAATAAGAATATATGACAGATGGAGGTCTGTGGACAGGACTGTCTCAGTGAAGTCTGTGAGTGGGGTCACAACATTATGTGAGTGGGAGTGCCTGCCATATGTCTGTTAGTGTTCTAGGTATTTAGGAAGGGGTATTGACAGTACTGGAAGAATGAACTGAGGGACTAGTTAAACAGATAGTGGGATATCTTTAAGAAGACAGAACAGAGAGAGGTCCAAATAGTGGGTGATTGAGGAGGAGAAGGGGAGGGGGTCAGTGGACCAGGAGGCCAGGGTATTGGTTGGATTATCCATGTGAACAGTGATTTCACCCAGATAGTGTTGGGAAATGGGCTGTCAAAGTGCTGACAAGATACTCTGGCTACCAGGCATCCACCTCCCTGTTTTAGGGGGTATTTACCTGGACCTTTTTCTCCTTAAAAGCTTCATCATCTCTAATCCCCACATTACCAAGCTCCTAATCACTGTAACAGTCTTATGGACAATAAGGCCTTTCTAATGGCCACCTCTTCCCTCCTATAGACTTTGGGATGGAATGTTTATTACCTAAGAAACAGGATTTTTAAAACATAAACAAAGCTCCATCCAAAGAGAGATAGCTCTGTGGCCATGGATGGAGATACGCTGAGGTGGTCTTCAAAGGAAGCAGAGCTTCTTCCACTGTGAACTAGGCCATGGTTTCCTCAGGGGCTGGATAGTCCCTAGAATAAGTAGATCAGGTCACAGGCAGTGTTGGCTTCCCTGGGTACTGTGTCCAGGGCCCTCTCAGATCCCCAGGTGATGTTCATGTGAAAATGGGGGGTGGTGAGGAATTGAGGGACTATGATTCTAATAAAAATTGAGCTCTAAGTCCTTGGAGAGTTAAGGGTGAATTATACTCATGAAGAACTCTGCTCTTCCCATTTGTCTTCCCTCTGTAGGTCATTGGGCTTACCTGGTTCCCCCTCATTTTCCCTTCCCACAAAACCTAGTATTTAACAGAACAAAGGATTGGCTCTACTCCTAAGTCCCCAAGTGTCAAGACTACAGGCAGTTGGAATAGGGAGGAAGAGAACAAGTCTGGTATCAGACAAGTGGGGAAGTATTGGGAGCAGGAAGAGAGAAGCAGGGTAAACGGGGACAGACCCTTGTTCATCTTTTTGCCACATTTATCAGCCTGGGGACCATTACTGTGATATGGACTGCCACAATTTTTAGACTTTTCTTTAGTATATTAATTAAATGCTAAATAGTTTGAGCTTGTGTCATGTAGCTTCCCCTTGACTAGGGTTGGCCTGTTCTCTACCTATTTTTTAATCACTCCCTAAGACGCCTTTTAAGACATTTGTGTCCTAATTGCCACCCAATGAAACTATTTTCACAGATACATACATATATGTGTGTGTGTGTGTGTGTGTCCATATATAAAATGTATATTTGTGTTTTATACATGAAAGCATAAATATCATTTGTCTTATTTAATTTAGGGCTAATAATGACTAAATAAGAATTAATTGTGAAGGTAAATCCATGTTGAACATCCATCCCTTCTACTATAGTAATTGTGTTCATTTACTCACTGAGGCATTGGAGAAGATGGTTGACAGATTTACATAGGCTGTATCATCATGCTCCTTTTGGTGAACATTCACATGTGTATTCCCACATAGTCCATTCTGAGGGGTCTATCCACTTGCTCATATATAGAGGGTGCCAAAAAAAGTATACACATTTTAAGAAAGAAAATAAGCTATATTAACATTGTGATACTCTACAGTGCCTGTAGCTCAGTGGGTAGGGCGCCAGCCACATACACTGAGGCTGGTGGGTTCAAACCTGACCCAAGTCAGCTAAAAAAAAAAAAAAAGCAAAACATTGTAATACTCAATATACACAAATAATAAGATGAATATTAGTCTTGTTGAAGACCTCAGAATTGCAGGCATCAAAGCTAACTTGAGTATTACAAATTTAACGATGGGAGTGAGACTCTGGGAAGTGCTTTTCAAACAGGGCTGGTGCACTGTGCCCATGAGCACAAAGGTTGGGGAAGCTGTGCACTTGGATGCCAGAAAGGCACACCATGTGGAGATGACCATGTGTCTGGCCAAGAGGACAGGATGAGGGAATCCAACTGAGATGACCCTGCTGCAGGTGCCTCTGACACTGGGCTAAGAGGCACATGTGGACAGTCAGAAGTCAGAATCTGAGGAGCATATTGGAGATTCAGAGGTCCGAGGAGCCTGTCTGGAGGTAATAAAAGGATCCTTGAGGACCAGGCCTTGTGGGGCCACTCCTTCCCTGGGACACTTCCCACGTCTCTGGTGGAGAGCTGAGGCACAGGTAGGAAGGCCTGGCTTTCAGTCTTGGCTCTGTTGGTACCTGCCATGAGCCCTGGGGTCACTCTCTGCTCCTCTCTGGACCTCAATTTCCTCATCCATAAATAGATAATGGCAATGCCCACCTCATGGAGCTTTTGTGAAGATTAAATGAGGCCACACAGGTGAAAGCAGATCACACCATCACTGCACATAGGTGTCCAATAAATGGCAATAATGACAGTACATGTTCCTCCTATATTTCACTTCTCACTTGTGCTACCCGAGGTGGTCCTCCCAGCAGGAACAACACCTGTGCTAACAAGGTGCAGGACCAAGTGCTGGGGCAATACACACCTTTCCTTAGCGAGCACCAAGCTTGTGCACATCAATGTGATTGGCTGGGGAGAAGAGACAACAGGAGAGTCAGATGGGTCAGACCTGGTTTCTCCAGTTCAGGACCCAGGCAGTGGCCAGCCACACCTAGAGGGGCTCAGTTAACCCCTCTAGGTGTATGGGGCCCTTCCCATCTGTTTTTCCCAAGCTGAGAGGCCAGAGTTGCCTCCAATGCAGCCTCTGAGGTTGAATTCACTCTTACTAGGCCAGCATAGGTAAATGCAGAAGGGTGTGATGTGGATGTTCATGAGGTAGTAGACTGTACAGCTCTGGATGTGGCACTTAGTTCACTAACTCGTGTGTTCCCACATCTAAGATCCTGATGTAGGCTTGGTAGCTGGGTTAGAGACAAGCAGGAGCAAAGGACAGCTCAGGAGCTAACGATGGGGGACTCAGTGTGAGACTCCCCACTTTCTCCTCTAGATCCATTCACAACCATGACCAGCCTTCTCTGCACCTCAGAAGAACTACCCTTGCTGATTGCATCATCCAGGCTCCCTTGTTCTGTAAATAAGGGACAGCATGAGATGGGCAGTGGTCAGAGCTGGGTTTCAAGAGTGTTTATTCACTTGGATCCCTATTTGCTGTACTGTGCTTTGACTATGGTGTAGCTCTCCTGACAATGACCATCAGCTGTCATGGGCAGCTCCTCTTCCCTAACAATGACAATTTTCCTACAAATGACACCATGCCTTCACCCTTCCATATGTGAGCTAATCTGGGTCTCTGAACATCTCATGTAGGTTTTGTAATGCTTCTCACCTCTGTAAATTACTAATTTATTGTTGGTTTGTGCAATAAGTGGGCAGTTTATTTTTGGCAGCACTCTGATTGACACAGAGTGAATATGAGAAAGAAATGAGTAAATATGTGAGTGAAGGAAGGAGAGGGTGAATACCATGTGAGAAAATGCATGAATGAAGGAGTTAATAAGTGTAAATGGGGAGGAAATACATGAATTGATGAGTAAACCATTCCCTGTTGACTCAGTCAGCTTGTAGAGGTCTTAGGGGCAAAATCCCACATTCCCCTGGATGGCCACTGAGGCTGGAATGATAATGGGAGCACAGGAAGTTCAGGCTGCCCTTGAAGATACCTTCTGAGAGCTGTAGGTCAGAGAGGAGTCCTGCCTGGCAGGCGTGCTTTGATTTCATCCAGAGCTTTGCCAGGGCCGGACCAGCTACATCAGAATCACTACATGAGCTCTTAGAAATGCACATTCCTGGGCCCAG
>CAUYQV010091844.1:0-34459 GCA_963574575.1 Galagoides demidoff
CTAAGGCAAATGTTCATTTTCTTCCAAATATCTCAAAGCTCTCTGAGAGAATAATCTGATTTTGCTCTCTATTTCTCTTCCTCTTTGAGTGCTTGGGAGCATTCAAAAGGTTTGTCTTCAATATTAGAAATCTTTTTTTCTGCTTGCTCCATTCTGTTGCTGAGGGATTCTACTGTATTTCTCAGATCTTTGAGAGCTGCAAATTCTTGTCTCTGTGTGTCAAAATCTTTGGTGATTTTGTCTTTGAATTCATTGAATTCTTAACATAACTTTTGAATTGCACCTTGAATTTCTAATTACAACTTTACCTCCATTCTATTAATCATATTTGCAATCTAAACTCTGAATTCGATTTCTGACATCTCAATCATTTGTCTATGAATAGGATCTTCAGTTGTTTCTGCCCTATTGTTCCTTGGGGGAGTTGATCTACTCTGGTTATTCATGTTACTGGAGTTTTTCTGCTGATTCTGCCCCATGATTATTTTACACCATTTGACTAGATGAGGAGAAAAGGTGAAGTTGGATTTAGGGGGCTCCTGGAGTAGTGATTAACCAGCCCTTTACCCAAGAGCTATGACTGGTGTCTGTACCTTTTCCCCTAGAGCTTTGGAAAAGACCCGCACAGTGCTACAGCCTGAGACACTGGGTTCTTACCTGGTGTGGTGGAGCTAAGTGGCTCTGTCTTGTTTTCATCTGGTCTCTGTCCTACCCTAGTGAATTAGTTATTCTGGGTTGAAGTCTCAGCTGTGGAGATATACCAGCAATTAAGTCACCCTGCCCCCTATGGGCAACAACTGGAATAGGAAAATCAAACTTTCCCACAACCACACACCCAGGATACCACTTTGGAAAGTCCTTGGGTGACTGGTCCAGTTCAAGAGATCCAAATCAGTTGTACCAGTCAGCACCCAGTCTCAAGTGAGGGAGTTCAAAAGGTCTCTGGCAACTGGATAGCAGAGGTCTGCTGGCAGCTCTAGTATGGCTTGTTCTGGTGCTCCATGGAGTCAGAAGGACACTTCCCCCCCAGTAAATGAATTATTCTGGGAAGGTTGATGCCTCCTTCCCCACCTTGTACCTCTGTCACACCCAGTCACTGGGAACCCTGCAGGCCTATGACCCAATTCCCTCCAATGAGCAGATGCTCCAGAGGTTTGAGCCTGCCTGAGTCACAGAGAGATCTTATGTTTCCTCGGCCAGGCCTCCACACTCTGCCACCATCCAGCAGGGTAAGCTGAGAACTGACAACCTCAGGTGGTTAATGGAACTGCAGGGCGGTTCACTCAGTTCCAGCCCCACTCCTGATTGATGTTGCTGACACTTATATTTGTGCAGAATTTGTGATTCTGTCCTGGCTATATTCCCCTGTGGACCAGGTGCTGTTTGAGTTCACAGAAACTGTGACTCAGCCCCCATCTGTGCTGCTGCCCAGAGCCAGTGTTTCTGTTTCCTCTGCAGTGTGTGTTGGGTGGGTTCTGTTAGAGCTTACACTCAGCTTTCGGTTTCCCACCTGCCTTTGTCTGAGTTATGATCCCCTGAGGGCTGGGTGTTTCTTAGGCTCACAAGCAGTCCTGGCACAGCCCTGCCCTGGGAGTATGCTGTCTCTGCACATGCATCTTCAATTCTCTCTCTGGCTGCACTAGGCCCAGGCTGCTACCACCTCAGGCATACCCCTTGCTCACAGGGCCTGCATTACTGTCCCAGATCTATTCCACCAGTGTCTACCACCACCACTGGAGAAGATGTCTGGCTTTCTCTAGTTGCCCAGAGAGACAGGGAGTGTCCAAAATATCCCCAGGGATGTGAGCCCTATTGTTCCTGCTGCTGCCACTGCTGCTCTATGCCAGGGAGTACCGCTTCTCCCTTTCCCATACGGTTCCTTTAGTCCACCATTTTCTCCTTACCCCTGTGCTACAGAATCAGCACAGACCTGCAACAGCCCATGCCCTGTCCACACCTCTCAAGAAAATGCCCAAGAATCTGGACTCCATGGGGAACAGATTTCCAGATCTCAGGGTGAGAGTGTAGGGGAGTGCTGGGAGTTCAGAATTGCAAGTAGAGAATATATATAGCTTTATACAGTTTTATGCCTGGCAAGAAAGTGCCATGGCACCCCAGTAGGGGAAGGAGGTCTAGTTTTTAGAGGGTCTCTGCCATGGGATAAAATGGGAGGACATTTAAACTCTGCTCCCTTATTTGGAGAAAATATACTGCAAGCCATTCTCAAGGGGGAGGGGACTCCCATCCATTTGGTGATGGATTTTGTGCCTTTTGTTTGTATCCTTGGGGTCACAGCTCACCTCTGTAGGGGGAATGTGTGTTCTTCAACCTTCTCTCTTGGCTCAGCTCCAAACCATTAGCTTACTTGCTAAACTTCTGTCCTTTAACTCTCCTTCTGGATGGGAACCTCTTTCAGGCCTCAGTTTCTTCATTTGCACCTGTCTCACAGAGCTAGTTTGAGAAGTGCATGAGTTAGTACAACTCAGATTGTTAGAGCAACGTTCTTACACTTTGTGCTCAATACGAGCTAATTGTTACAAACATCAATAGCAAACACTGCACCGAACAGCTGGTGGTTGTCCCTGCAGTCAACAGAGCAGGACACTTGTGACCATGTACACTGTCCTTGTGGTCAACAGAGCAGGACACTTGTGACTGATGTACACTGTATACAGAGACACTGTGGCAGATGTACCAAGTGGCCAAGTGAAGTGAGATACTGTAACAAGGGCCAGAAAGGACCAAATGACCCTTCTCTTGAGCCAACTTGTGAATTATATTTCCCAGATTTACATCAACAAGAGAAGGAAGAGATGGAAAACATCATCAGTAGCATAGAATAATTACCCAAAATATATTATCACAAACTAGATGAGGAGGAGACAACTTTAGCTGACAAATCAAATATTTTCTACCATTAAGAGGCATGAGGGAAGGTAGCGTAAAATGGGACCAGTCATGGAAAATATAGGAAGTTGCCTTTATATGCATATCTGAGGCATAGGAGTGAATTTAAATCATGCTAAATGGATATCTGGCCTTGCATTATAAGGCAATGAATTAATTTTTATTATATGTTTGATTCTTGTTCATTCATCTGCTGGTCCCCACTTGTGAATGGAAATAAGTACTAATGAACAACAACATTCATTAATTAGCACTTTCTGTCAATCATGATGATTTTTAAAATCATATTCTGATTCCAAAATTAATAAAAATAATAAATTGTGAAATTTAAATAATCATGTGTTATCTTACAAACCAGAATTCTAACCACAGTTAACATTCTAAAGATTTACTACAGGTTTCTATGCATATATTTTTAAAATTATGATCATATGATACCTAAAATTTTGTGATTTTCTCTTATATTTAGCTGTATGTCATACATGTTTTTCTAGGACTTACCTGGGAATGAAAATTTATTTGGAAATTATTTTAATGCCTATATAATATTCCATTATGTGAGTAAACATGGATTTATTAAACCTTTTTCCTATTAAAATGTACTGCACATTGCCCTAAGTTATTGACATTTGATTATTTTCTATATTTAGGAGAATTAAAAGTACTTTAATAAATTCCTTTAACTAAATCAATTGGCATGTCATATCTGAATTTCTAGAACTGAAAGTATAAAGCCTTAAAAATAACAGACTTTACATATTTTACACTCTTTTTTAAAAAATTTTTCTTTTTACAATTTTAGGTTAATATGAAGGTATAAACAACTAAGTCACAATATTTGCATTTATTACATAGAGTATCTCTTGTAGTTGTGTCCTGCACCCAAAAGATGTGCTATACACTCCTACCTTGTGCCTTTTAAGTGGGAGCACCCTAAACTCATCCTTCTCCTCTCTCCTCTCTTCCTTATCTCCTCTCCCCCAAACCTAAATTGAAATGAATTTTTCTCCTCTGTATGTGGGAATTAGATCATCTGCTGGGGTTCATGTTGGCATCGAGTACCCTGGATATTTCCTTTTCCATTCTTGTGATACGTTACTAAGAAAAAGGTGTTTCAACTCCATCCAGGTTAATAAAAAAGATGTAAAGTCTCCATCTTTTCTTACAGCTAAATAGTACTCCATGGTATACATATATCATAGTATATTCCTGAGTTGATGGACATTTAGGTTGTTTCCACATCTTGATGATTATAAATTGATCTATGGTAAACAATCTAGTGCAAATGTCTTTATGATAGAATGATATTTTTTCTTCTGGGTAGATTCCTGCCTAGTAGTGGAATTGCAGGGTCAAATGGAAGGTCTAGTTTGAATACGTTGAGAATTCTGCATACTTCTTTCCAAAAAGGTTGTATTAGCTTGTAGTACCACTGACAGTGTAAAAGTATTTCCTTCTCTCCACATCCACACCAGCATTTTCAGCTTTGAGACTTTATGATGTGGGCTATTCTCACTAGGCTTAGGTGATATCTCAGGGTGGTTTTGATTTGCATTTCTTTGACAATTAGGTATGATGAGTACTTATCCATATGTTTCTTAGCCATTCATCTGTTTTCCTCAGAGAAGGTTCTATTCATGACTCTTCCTCAGTGATAGATGGGATTGTTTGCTATTTTTTGTTGTTGTTGATTAATTTGAATTCTCTATAGATTCTAGTTATCAAACCTTTGTCAAAATTGTAACATGCAAATATTTTTTCCCATGATGAAGGTTGTCTATTTGCTTTAATTATTGTATCCTTAGCTGTTCAGAAGCTTTTTGGTTTAATTAAGTCCTATTTGTTTACTTTTGTTGTTGTTGCTATTTCTGCTTAAGTCTTCATAAAATATTTCCCTAGGCTGACATCCTCAAGAGTTTTTCCCATACTTTCTTCTAGAATTTTTATCATTTCATATCTGAGATTTGCATCTTTTCTCCATCTTGAGTCAATTTTTGTAAGTGGTGAAAAGTGCAAGTACAATTTCAGTCTTTTACATGTGGTATCCAGTTCTCCCAGCACCATTTGTTGAATAGGGATACCTTTCCCCCTGCTATATGCTTTTGTTTGGTTCATCAAAGATCAGATGGCTACAAGAGACTTTTTTCATCTCTTTTCTCTTCTGTTCCATATGTCTATGTCTCTATTTTTCATAGCAATACTATGCTAGTGTGATCACTGTGGACTTGTAATATAGCCTAAAGACTGATAGAGTGATGCCTCCAGCTTTGTTTTTATTACTAAGGATTACATTGACTATATGGGGTTTTCTCTTGTTCTATATGAAATAAATAATTATTTTTTCCAGTTCTTCAAAGTATGATTTTGGTAAATGGGATTGCATTAAATCTGTAGATTGCTTTGGGTAGTGTAAACATTTTAACAATGCTAATTTTTCCCAGCAAGGAACATGGTATGTTCTTCCATTTGTTAATGTCTCCTGCTAATTTCTTTTCTTAGGGTTTCATAATTCTTTTTATAGAAGTCCTTTACCTCTTTTGTTAGGTATTTTCCTAGGTGTTTCATTTTGTTTTAAGCTTCTGTGAAGGGAATTGGGTCTTTGATTAGCTTCTCAATTTGGTTGTTGTTGGCATATACAAAGGCTACTGATTTGTGGATATTGATTTTATACCCTGAGACAGTACTGTACTTCTTCATCACTTTCAGGAATCTTATGATTGAGTCTCTGGGGTTCTCTAAGTATAAGATCACATGATTAGGAAAGAGTGAGAGTTTGACCTCCTTTGCCCCCTTTATATGGATGCCCTCTTGCCTAACTGTATTGGCTATATCTTCCAGCACTATGTATGGAGAGGGTATGACTACAGGTATAGGTCCATTTCCTCCACATTGTCAAACTTCTAAGTATAGAGTTTCTTATAGTAGGCAGAGGTAATCTCTTGTATCTCTGTAACAGATGCTGTTATTTCCCCTGTCATTTCTGATTAAAATTATTAAGGATTTTACTGTTATGTTTCTAGTTAATCTGGCAAGAGTTTTATAAATTGTATTTATTTTTTGAAGAACCAACTTTTGGTTTTGTTAATATTCTGAATGATTCTTTTGTTTTCAATTTCATTTATTTCTGATTTAATTTTTTTTTTCTTCAAAGTTTGGGATTAGATCGTTCTGTGTTTTGGGTGTAGGTATGTAATGTGATAAATTTCCCTCTTAGGACTACATTTGCAGTAACCCACAGGTTTTGATAACTTGTAGCTTCACTTTTGTTATGTTTGAGAACTTTAAAATTTTCTCTTTCATCTATTCCTTGACCCAATTGTTGTTCAGCATAAGGTCATTTTGTTTCCATGCCTTTGTGTGGGGAAGAAAGTTTTTGTTGGAGTTGTGTTGCACATTTATTGCCTGTAGTCTGAGAAGATATGAGGTATAATTTATATTCTTTTGATTTTGTTGAGGTTTGGTTTGTATTCTACAATATGATCTATTTTGGAATATGTTAAATGGGCTGACAGAAAGAATATATATTCCTTAGCTTTAGGATGGTGTGTTCGCTATATGTCAAGCCTGTTTGTTTTATGGTCACACTTAAGTCCCTTGTATTTTTGTTTAATTTCTATGCAGAGGATCTATCTAGTTCTGCCAGGGAGTTTTAAAGTCCCCACATATTATGGTGTTATGAGATATATTGCTCCGACCAATTGAAGTCTGTTTAATAAATCTGGGAGCATTTAAATTGGATGCATAAATATTTAGAATTGAAATGTCCTCTTGTTTTATTATTCCCTCGACTAGTATAAGGTGACCATCTTTATCTTCCTTAACTATGGTTGCTTTAAATCCACTTGTATGTGAAAAGAAGATTGCAACCCCTTCCTTCTGGTTTCCATTGCCTGAAATACTGTTTTCCATCCCTTTACCCTGAGTAAAGGTTTGTTCTCCAAGGTTCGGGGTGTTTTCAGGAGACAACATTGAATTATTTGTGCTTTTTTTATCCAGTCAGCCAGCCTGTGCCTTTTCAGTTAGGAATTCAAGTCATTACCATTTATTGAGAGAATTAATAAGTGTAGTAGATTTCTATTTATCTTATTTTGTAAAAGCCCATTATTTAGTTTTATCCTCTGCATCATTGTGAAAGCTAGGTTTTGTTCTTGAGTTCCTGAATGTATACTCTGGGGTAAATGGCTATGGGGCCACTGTGATGGTCAGTGTAGAAAATAGGTTTCAATATTTCCCATAGCTATGGTCTTATTATGGTGAATTTCCTCAGTGTTTATATATCCACAAAATATTTTATTTATCCATTGATTTTGAAGTTTAGTTTAGCAGGATAAAATTCTGGGATGAGAATTATTTTGTTTATGAAGGTTAAAAGTAGATGACCATCCTCTTCTAGCTTAGAATGTTCCAGCTGAGAAGTTTGCTGTCACCCTGATGGATCTCCCCCTGTAGGTTAGTTGGTGCTTACGCCTGGTTGCTTGCAGAATTTTCTGTTTTGTCTTGACTTTGGGCAGGTTCATTACAATGTGTCCTCCAATATCCATTGGAGATGCTCTGTTTGTGTTGAAATGACCAGGGTTTGATATCCCTCTAAAAGGAGTGTTATAGAATTTTTAGCAAAATTGGGGAAATTTTCATTTATGATATCTTCCAGTGGGGCTTCCATTCCTTTTGGATGTTCTTCTTCCCCTTCAGGAATACCTATAATTTATATGTTTGAATGCTTCATGAAGTCCCATAATTGTCAGAGTGAATATTCTGCTTTCTCTTTCTTCCTTTCTGCCTCTTTCACTGCCTTTGTTAGTTTAAGAGCTTTATCCTCTGAGATTCTTTCTTCTCCATGGACTTATCTGTTATTGATACTTTCTACTTCATCTTTAAGTTCCTTAAGTTCTGCCATATCTTTGCTATATGTCCTTAAGTTCTGCCATATCTTTGCTATATCTTTCACCCATTTTGTGGTTCTTTTTCCACTTTCTTTTCAATTCTCTTTATTATTTTTGCCATCTATATTCTAAATTCTCTTCCTGTCATTTCCTTTAACACCTTATAGGTGCAATCCTCTGTGTTACCTGCCTCATGGTTCCTTGGAGGGGTTGCTCTCTTTTAGTTTTTCATGTTGCTGTAATTCTTCTGTTAGTTCCTCCTCATGTGTGTTTTATTCTTGTTCACTTACTTCCCCTACTTTTTCCTTCTCACTATATCTTTCACTTTAAATTACTTTGTCTCAGAGCTTAGGTGTTGAAGGGTAGGTGTATAAGGCCAGAAAGAAGAGAAGGGTTGAGGAGGAGAAGGGAGAAAGAAGACAAAAAGAAAAGAAAATGAAGGGGAGTTAAAGAAGAGAAAGAGAGTGAGAGGAGAAATAGCATTTGGCAGGGTGCTTTGGCCACACTCTCAAGTCCAGGATTTTTGGGTACTGGCTTGGATGGGTCCCTCAAAGTCAAGAGCTCCTTACCTGCCTGGGAAAAATGAAGACCCCTACCATCACCAAATATGGAAAGATAAAAAAAATAAAAATTAAAAATTCAGCAGTATGTTGTAGTGGGGAACTGCCAATGGTGTCTTTCCAAAGGCCGAAGCTAACAGGACTCCCTAGACTATAAACTCTTGACCTCCTTGATTCAGACCAATAGCATGAACCGCCAGCACACAGTGGAAAGAAAAACAAATAAATTAATTAAAAGTATAATTACATATGATAAAAAAGGATGTTTTAGCTGTGTATGAGAAATTTATATAGAATAGATGAGAAAAGTAGAAAAATCTCTATCAAAAGAGAGAACAAAAGGAGACAACTAAAAAAAACAATAGAGAATAAAAGGGGCTGAACAACCATAACAAAAATGGAGAAGCCCATGCTATTGAAGAAAAGAAAAATGAAAATACAACCAACCAAACAAAAACTATATATAGGTATAGTTATACACATATGTATAACTGTGTATACATACATACAGTATATATATACAGTTATATATACATGTATATGTACATATATTGCAATATATTACCTGGACACCAAGTAGCTCTGTGGTATTAGGATTCAACAAACATGCTGTTTTGGTATGAAAAATTAGTGCCAGAAGCCACTTTCTTAGTTACAGAGGAGCTCAGGTCTTTTCTTCCTTACTTGCCCTCAATCAGGTCCTGGATACCTTGTCAACATTCAGTCCCCATAGGATTGGGGTCTTAAAGCTCTCTCCAGATTGCTCAAGAGGCCCCTGACAACAACTTCCAAGGCTGCTCAGTTCACCCCAAGAGTGGGGCTCAGAGGGTATGCCAGAACCAGCCATGTACTAGGTCCCTATAGACTGTTTCTCCCACTTGGCATTACCACAGTGGTGGCACCCAGATAGCAGTCAAATTGATGGGAAATCCACACCACCCAATAGTCAATCATAGTCGCTGGACACTGTTCAAGTCCACCTCCCATTTAAGCTTTACAAAGCTGCTCCAGTGAGCATGTTCAGCCCAAAATCAAATATAATATAATATAATAATAATAATAAAAACAGCAGGACTTCCCCTTCCTTTCCCCAGTCCTCCAGGTAGGCTGGTCATCTGGTCTCTACCTGTTCTTAAGCACTTGGCTTCTGTGGTGGTTTTCCTTCACTTCCTCCACTTCAGACCTCCTTGCTGGCTCCTGTAGTCCACTATTGCTTCACTATGCCCCCTGAGTGATGTCCCTGGGTAGGTTCCCCCAGCCAGAGGGGTTGAAATTTTCTTTCCCTTACCTCACCATGAGTGGCTGGTAAGGAAATATTTCTACTCTGCCATCTTGCTCCCCCCTTCTACATTCTTATTTTGAACTTGCTTCCACAAAATGCTGTCTAAATTTGTACTTCTACAAACATGGAATGTAAGTATGTGTGAATATACTTATCAAATAGCTAATGACGAATAGCATCCTTTCTTTCAAAAAAAAGTCTCTGCATATTTAATTGGTCATTTTTCCCCCAATCACCCATCCTCTAATTCAGGGGTCCTCAAACTTTTTAACCAGGGGGGCCAGACCGTTGGAGGGCTGGACTGTGGGCCCCAGAACTAGTCAGCTGCTAAGCAGGACAAGCAGCGGTGGCAAAAACACCTGGCAGACTGGATAAATGTCCTAGGTGGGCTGCATGTGGCTCACGGACCATAGTTTTAGGACGCCTGCTCTAATTCATTCATTCAACAGAAATTAAGTCAGTGCTCCTCTATGTTGGCACTGTTGTAAGCATGGAGTTACAGCCATCAACAAAGCCCCTGCCCTTATAGTGTGATAGAGTATAAATATGATCAGAAATGAGGTCAGTGCACAGTGCTTTCTGTGCCACAGTGTGAAAGAATTTTGTGTTTTAAACGCAATGGAGAGGCGTACAGAAAGTCCAACTAAAGTGATGTCACACTCTTGTTTACATTTTTAAAGGATCATTCTGACCATTGAGTGGTGAGTAGAACCTAGAAAGGGAGGAGGGGTGTCTATTAGCCTAAATTTCTATGATTCTAAACCAGAAAATTGGTGAGAGTGGCTTGAATAGGAGAGGTGGAGGTGCAAGCAGTGAAATGTGGATTCTAGATTATTATTTGCACAAGTTTAAAAAAATACAATCATTTGCATTAGCCTCTTACCATTTTGTTGGAAATATTCCTGGTTGTCATTTAACTTTCATATTTGTATATGATTTTTGACATACGGAAATTTAACCTTTCTCTGTATCAAATAAATTGTGTCCATGCTTCATAATCTTTACTTGACTGGAAATTTTCATTTTTGTGGTTAATGGTTTTATGAAACACAATATTAAAACACAATATCTAATATTTTCTGTTACAGTGTTCTCTGAGGCTTGAAAAGGCTATGTTTTTTTTTGGCAAAAGTGGCAGGTACTCCCACATTCTTTTTTTTTTCTTAATTTTTATTAAATCATAACTGTATACATTTGGGGGGTATAATGTGATGACTTGATATACAATGCAGAATGCTTAAATCAAACTAATTAATATAATCATCACTTGACTTATTTATTTCTTTAGTGGTTAAGACATTTATAATGTACTCTTAGTTGTTTTGAAATGTACCCTTACATCACTGTGCCCATTAAATGAGATCCTGCCAAATACCCTCCCTCCACTCACCCTTCCTCATCCACTCCCCTCTCCCTCCTTTCCTCTCTTTTTTTCTGGACTATATTTGTGTTTTATCATTCATATGAATGTATAAGCAATAATATAGGTACTTGCACATTCTAAAGTGGGGTACATCAACTCTTCTTGTGAAGGAGAGACAGATCCCCCTTAGTCCATCCATAGAAAAAGGCTTACAAAGATTGACAATAAAAATCCAAGGGAGGGTGGTTTTCTTTAGGGAGAGTTGTTGGGGGGGAATTCCCAAACCCAGAAGGAAGGAATTGGGGTTCTTCCCCCCAGCCCTGCTGGGAGCTGTTAGGAGGCTACTTTGGGAGCTTGGTGTATGGTTTTGTAGTGTTTGGGGATACGGTGGACCACAGTCTGACTCAAGCTACTTCCCAGGAGTGTCTAGGGACAGACTGGCTGAAGTAGTCCATGACAGCAGGGGACTGTGTCTGGGACATGATACTGGGCCAAAGTGCTTATTTTAGGGGCCAGACGTGGACAGGAGTAGTGAGGAGGATGTCATACTTGTGTTATTTAAAAGGAACCTTCTATGATGACCAACCATCTTGGTTTGCCCAGAACTATTCCGGTTTTAGAACTGAAAATATCACTTTTTGGGAAACTCCTCAGCTCCAGACAAATCAGGTTAGTTGGTTACCGTACACCTTTCTCGAGAGAGGCTGAGGCAGGAGGCAAGAACCAGCCCATGGAGGAGCTCTGCCCCCAAAGGATCTGCAGTGGAAGGGCCTACAGGAGGGGAAATAGTAGGGCACCCCTCCCCAGTAAAGCCCTGCCTGATGAAGAGCCAGCCTGAATGTGTATGACAGCCAGGGGACCCAACACCAGACTTCCTCACTGCCTGTTAATTCAACTTTGCTGCCCCTTGCCACTCCTATTTGTATGACTAAGTGTGACTGGCAGGATCTCTTTCTATAGCGTGATAGTGAGATAAATGGTGAGACCTGTCTTTCCAGAACAATACCCAATTACACAGAAGAAGGGGCCAGCATGGCAGGTTTTCAAGGATGGCCCTGCCTCTTCAATGTCATGGTCACAGTGTAGTGCAGGGAAGATGAGACTCACATGGGATTCTTTCACAGGGGCCAGTTATCATAGACCCATTGGCCAGGTTCTAGCCCTGCTTTTCCGGCTGTATATTCTGCTCTGTTTAGGGCTGTCTTTGATTCTTCGTTGTTCCATTTCAGTTGTTGGAGTTATATGGCGTGAAGTGACATGTTTACTCTTCAAGACATCCTTTACAAAAATTTCAGAAATGCTCAACACTCAGTCCATTAGGATTTTCATTGAGATTATATTAAAATACATTAACCTGAGGGAGGCTTGACAATTTAAAAAGTCTTTCCAGAATGTCTGGATATTTAAGTAATAGCTTCACCACTTGCAAGCTCTGTGGTCACAGGCAAGCTATTTAAAAAGTCTTAGTTTCTTCATTTAGAAAATAAGACTAATAACCATATCCATTTCAGAGACTTGGAGTGAGGGTTAAAATGAGTTAATAAACATAAAACACTTAGAAGAGTCTCTAGTATGTCTTAAATGCTCTGTGTTTGCTATTATGTTATTGTCTAGAGGCATGCTATCTGTGATTGCTTAATACTGGGTCGATTTATCTAAGCTACAACTATGGTTCTCAAACCTTCCTCCCCTGTGTGGTTCGGTTAAGGTTAGCCACAGAGGAATTTATGTTAGATTTGGAGGGTGGAAATGAAGCTGTAGCTGGGCTCACAGCTCCTCCAATTCAAGCCAGAATTCCTCCTCCAGCTTCTCCCCATCTGAGCGGGGCTCATGCTGCAGTCCCCCACGGTGAAGGGCACCAGCTTACCCTGAAGGTCATCCATGTCACTGCGGTTGGAGGTAATGAAAGACGTTTCCAGTTTGTCCCTCCTCTCCCTCACTTAAGACCATCTTTCTTCTTTCCCATTTGCCAGCTCAGCTGACATGAAGCAGCAACAGATGCAGAAACAACAGCCTGTATTGACTTCTCCACTGTTTCCATAATCAATAAATGTCCTCTATGTCACATGTAATGATTCTGCTTCACTAATAGACCCTGATTGTTATTATATGTCTCTCCGTTTGTTAACTCTTTTCTTTATCCCCATCAGTAAGATGTAGTTTTCATCACATATGTTCTGCACTTTTCTCGGAAGCATTATTCTTTACTATTTTATGTTGTTTGTTGATGTTGGAAATGGTTTCTTTCCTTCTGTTAGGTCTTTAGATAGTTAAACTTAGAGAAATTAGTAAATATATAAAATTAGTATTTTATATATTTAATATCGTACCTGGCCGATGTAGCAAACTCTCCTATCAATTTAGAGGTTTTTTCAGGTACTCTAATACCACTTAGGACCGAAGAATGTACTGGAAGCCCAATACTCCATCCCTTCCCTTTTCTCAGGCCTGTCCCAGCCTGTCCCACAATAGCCCCTCTTTCTCCCCTTCCCATCTTTCTTCCTTTTCATCCTGGCAGCTGTGGGTTCCAGGAAGTGTTTCTCCCTTTCTCCTTTACTCTTCAGCAAAAATGTGAAGCTCAGTTGCCCTCTGGAAAATGGTGTTTGTGGAACTCTTCCATGATATTCTATAGCCCAGAAATAAAAGGAAAGCAAGTGCTCTCCAGATTCCCAATTTCTTCGTGTTTTACTCTGGCCCTTGGGATGAGTTATCTAGTTCAATCCACAGGATAAAGCTCCTAGTTTTTCATCTCAGCCAGTGATAACCAGATCAAATTGCAGACTTGAAATGTAAATGACCCAGAATCTGAATGAACTTGCCGCTGGTGAAATTTCAGCCCCGTGGAAAATTAGGTCTGGCTTCCCTGTGAAGATCTAGCAAGGAGGCAAGATGAGCCAAGAAAGCTGTAAGAGGGACCAAGATTAAATAAGCAAATAATAAACACTTTAGAAAAGCAAAACAATTTTACCCAGTCCATGAAACTATTACGTATTCTGTTCTTAATGACCAGAATATAACATCATTGCTTAGATAAAAAGGACTATTCTTCATCCATAGTTCTAGCTCTTAGCTGGATCAGTGGTATTCAATACACAACACAAATCACACTTTAAAATGCGGTAAGTGGAAAAACAAAAAGATGAATGAAGAGTTTTCCTGAATGAAAATACTGTATTTACTATAAAATGGATGGAAGCAACAAAGCTTTCTATTCACTGGGACCTTAGGCCAAATCAGTAAGCATGGGCCGCAGTCTAAGAATGCTTTTATATTTTTAAACCATTTGGAAGATATCAAATGAAGAATAACATTTTGTAACATACAAAAATTAAGTGAAATTCAAATATCCGTGTCCATAAATAAAAAAGAAGGCCCCGCCCGTGGTACATTTATACATTGTCTAGTTGAGTAGTTGAGTTGCCTAAAAATACGTCCTAAAACATTTACTATTTAGCCCTTTACAGGCAAAGTTTTTGATCCCTGGGTAAATCATAGTTTCTCAACTATGGCAGCATTAATATTTTGGACCACTCTCTATCCCTCCATTCCGCAAAGCAAGAATTGGGGTAAGGGCCCCACAACTCTGCGAAGAAGCAGGTCTAGTTAGACATAATGGCAATAATTAGTTTTTGCTCAGAATTGCTACTCTGGAGTCACCTAGTGGGTGGGCATAAAAACTGACTTTCTCCCTCAATAACATCACCTGTTTGAAACCTAATCATAGTTTCTGAAGTATCTTCCAGGTCCTGCATTCTGGTAGATTGGCTAATCCTCCCTTGAGCTTTCAGATAACAACATCTTCATAGTTATTTAATGCCATTTTTTTCACATGTTTGTGGGGTTTTCTTGGGGATTTTTATTGTTCAGGATGGCCCCCATACATAGCTTCAGTTTGCTGCCCCTTGTTCCTAAGTATAAGAAGATTGTGATATACCTTATAGGAAAAGTATGTGTTAGATAAGCTTCATTCAGCCACACGTTCCAGCCTGCTGGCCATGAGGTCAGTGGTAAAGGATCAACAGGACTGCTGCTCCTCCAGGAGCCAAGGTGTGAGATTCTGATGTAGTCTCTATCTGATATTTCCCAGGACACCCAGGAGGCCTCAGGTCCCCACAGTCTCTGACCCTTCGTACACAGGACTGTTTTCCTTTCTTATGCTGCTTCTGAAGTGCCCTTGGGCCACTCTCTCCCTGACTTACTCTTACCACAGTTGTTCTCTATGTGTGATCTGGAGGGCAGCTTGTTAGGAATGTAAATTATCAAGCCCTACTGTTGACCTACTAAATCAGCATCTCTGAGGTAAGGGGCCAGACATTAGTGAGATTTGTTTGTTTCGTTTTTAAATTTTTTAAAAATAAGTCTTTTAAACAAACTTTCCAGATGATTCTGATGCAAAGCTAAATTTGGGGAAATTCTTATCTAGATCAGTGGTATTCAAAATTCTAGCACAATTTTGTGAACACAGACTTTGAGCAATAAAAGCATTAGGTAACTTGTTTTCGGCCGTCAGTATTACTACTGCTTCTCCTACTCAAGCCCAGGGAAAGAGGCCTCACTTTATTCAGAGAACAAACACTAAACATAAAACATAAGCATCTCTCACTCTTTCTGATTTTTTGATAACAGGAAAATAAAAATACAAATTAAGCACTCAATAAATATTTGAATAAATTATCCTGCCACATTAGGATGAACTTAATTAGTAACAGATTTTTGAAAGAGCAAATCACAGGAACAATGAGATGTCACGGAGGTGGGCAGGGTTGTAGTCAGGAGTTAGGAATGAGACTAGGAAAACAGTCTACAAAGAGAAAGAAAGTTATTACTTCACGGCTATGGAAGAAAGATGATGTCTTCTTGGCCCAGCATGAGATTTTAGAGAAGTTGGTCATCAAAACTTTTGTTTCTATAGCTGAGGGATCAGGATGGCTTTGTTAGTGGTCAAACACACTGACCCAGCTGTTCAACTGAAAAAGCGTGAGGCAGGAGAAGCCCTGATTGTCCTGAGGGGCAGAGCACTGTCTACTGCTTTCCACTCTTCCCTGTCTCCACAAGTGTGCAGTTTTACCGGGAATGTGGACCCTAAGCTTGGGACGACTGTTTCCCAGGCCTCTTTGCATCTAGGTCTAGCCAGTGGAGTGTGAACAGAGGTCACATATGTGCCATTTCCACACCTGGACCTGAATAAATTGCACATGCGGCCTCCTCATTTTTCCTTTCTATAAACTAAAATAGGGCTCGCCTTTGACCATGAAAATGAAGGTGATGGTCTAGCATGGAAACAAGAAGAAGAGAAGGTGGGTCCCTGAATGGCCAGGTGGGACAGTGGAGCTCACCTACCTATCCTGGACCATCAGGTGAAAGAAATAATCTTCCCTAATTCACTCATTTGTTCTTTATTACAGTAGCTTAGATTTTCACATAGCCAATACAAAAACCAAGGGCCCATTATACTGCTTATAATTTAATGGATCCCCCCCCACCCCGTACCAAAGCCCCCGCAGGGCCTGGCACTCAGTAGTGTCCACACGTAGACACTAAGTGAATGAATGTGGCGTCTACTTAGTGTCCACACGTAGACACTAAGTGAATGAATGTGGCGTTATTGGGAGCTGTTGAGACAAGTCATGCCCTGCCCATGTCTCATAATATAATCTTCCTGAAAGTATTTGTAACTAGCATGTTACAGTCTATGATGAGAACAAATAGCACACAAATAATAACAACGGGTTAAAATTGAAGGGGAATCTTTGCGGATCTAATGTAGCAATGACTGTTAATTATACAGCAGTCATTTAAGTCATTTGCAGATCCTAATCACAGTCCCTGTCATTTTCCAAAACAAAGGACTTACACAGGCACAGACATATCCAGACAGGTAATTCTTCTTTTAACAAATCTGATGAGACATTAAGATTGCTATGTTGTGCGTGGCCCATTAAAAAATGAAAACCCGTCTTCACAATATATGGAGTGAATACAAAGGAGCTCTTTACCTTTTCTGTAAGAGGCATTGTTTTAGAAGCATATAGCATGACTCCATCTCTGTTGGCTGAACATTTTTGAGGGCCTCCTCTGGGTGGAGGTGCTGGAGGTCAAGGGTCCCTTTCTCTGTCCCTTCTCAAGAGGTATTGCATGAAATACAATGAAGAATTCAAAGATACCATCAACAATGTGAGTGAAGATCCAGAAGAGAAATAGTGGTATGAAGAAACAGATGTTTAGAGTTCAAAAAAATGGTGATTGATGGTGCCTGAACACTTCAGCTGTGTTGAAGCTTTCTGTAGTGTCACCGTTTAATGCCTGTCACAGAAGTTCTTCTAAGGTCTTAAATGAAATATCCTATTGCGTGACCTGCACCAAAGGTTAGTTCCCTTTTCATATCCTGCGATACAGTGTTTTACATTTTTGAAATAATTTTGAAAATGTTTCTTTGCCGGTTTATTCCGAGTCCATACAAAAATATTTTTGCCTATTGCAAGCCCTTAGAGCAGGTGTACGCTGCTCTACACACTCTCAGGGAGAGCTAGGGAAGAGTATTGCATTTTGCAGACCGGCGGATAATGGGCTGCGATAGAGATCAGGGGTTTCAAATGCAAGCAAGAAAAGTCTACCCTAGCTACTTAAGCAGAAAACTGCTTTATTGGAAAGAAATCTAGTTACTTGCAAAATCCACAGAATACTCAAAAATGATTGCCCATTTTCATTTTCCCCCCGGCTAGGACGACAGTTGTTGTAATATCACTGCTGACATGGTTGCCTTAGGATACTAGCTGTGTCAAATAATCCTCAGTGGTTTCCTTGACTATCTTTTCGTGCCAGACCCAGTTTCTGTGCCATGTCAGAGCTGCTGGGCCCTCATGCCCTCAGGCCTGGGCCCCTTGCCTGGCTTTCCTGGCTCCCCCAAAGATGGTTCACGCTGTTTCTGTGGTGCTAAAACCACTGCTGCAAACATCACCACGTGTCCTGTTTTATCAGCATCCTAGTTTATTGGTTTGTACTTTATGGGCCTTTCCTCAGATGGGGTTGGATTTTGCATGGTTGATACCTGACCACTATAGTAGAAGCCAGAGCAGCCTGGGGGCTAGTCCAACCTGTCTAGACCCACACAGAGCCTTGCCCAGAAGCTGTCCCTAAGACAGGTTCCATGCACCTGCTATGGACATGTTTCCCATAACTCAGCCACTGATTGTGTCTTCGTGAGCGCCGTGGGCAGCCTGGTAATGCACCCTTTGTATCCTCTTTCCCTCCTGCTCTGCCTAACTTCCTTTCCCCTTTCACTCTTACCTGGGATTGCAGTTCTTCAATAAATCTTGGCATTTCAGGCTTTTCCCCCAGGCTTTGTTTCCTAGGAAACCTGTGTTGAGATAGTGCCACGCCCTTAGATTTTAAATTTCCAGGCTAGTCAGTAGGCTGATACTAGGCTTTGTGCCACTGTCCTTGCTGCCAGGGAGCTGGAAAAAGGAACATCTGCGTCTCTCACTCATGATGCTGTGGCGAGAGGCAGGTCTTAGCCTACTTGGATTAATCCCAAATAGAAATAGTGTTTGAATTCTGAAAAAAATGTATCCTCTGAACCAGCTTGTCCTGAGACCTCCCTTCCTGCCGGTGGCTCTCTCCCTATGAGGTGTTCACCTCTGTGCAGAATTACCCCAGGTTATGTCCTCTCCTTCTGTCTCTAAACCTGCCAAATCAGTCCCCGTCTGTTGTAGACCCTCTGCTCCTTGATGTGCTCCCCCAGCCATCTTTCTCAATGGGCCAGATGCTCCCTATTTCCCCCTTCCTCCAAGCCTCCCCATCCCTGAATGTGAATTTCATTTTTCCTTTGCATTTTTCAGGCCACGAGCCAACCAGCCAACTGTCACACTTAGCCCTGGCACTGATTCACTGTCTGGCTTCCCATTCCAGTTCTTTGCTGCCTGCAAAGTAAGAGTACATCATTTTAGGTATAAAAAGAAAATGCTAGGCATCTTCCATCTTTCAAAGTAGAGGAAGATTAAGTCAGAGTCAGCAGGAATCTAATCCTTTGGATTTGAAGAAAATGACCAAACATTTCTTTTCTTCAGAAGTGTCTGGGGAAAAGTCTTGAACTGGCTTCAAAGGGGTCTTTCCTGTAACTGTAGATGGACTATAGCGATAGCCATTTATTTTGCAGCGTAGTCTGGTGCAAATGTACATATGGTGCGATTGTTTAAAGATATTATCCACTCATGCAAACAGAAGCGACAGTGTTCTCTTTGGTCAGCCCTCACCTGCCGGGATCAGCAGGTCCTCTTTCTCAAACACTGCTGAAGATTCCTAGCGTATGCTAACGTAATGCTTTCCATGTCTCTTGTGAACACAGAGGCCGTGTACAGTCCTGGTGAAATAGAGTGGAAAGTTTTGTTTTAACCAACTCACATAGTAAATCCATTTCTGGTAAGTAGAGGCACTGAAGAATGGACACTTTTTCTAGTTTTTACGAGGATGCTGTAAGCGAGACGGAGTTCTGTCACTCATCCAGCCCAGGTGAGAGTCTGTCCTGAGACCCCTGACTTCTAATCTTCCTTGTCCTGACAGTAGGCAAAGCCATTCATGTATTTTCCAAACCTCAACTGAACCCATAGTAAAGTGCTTAATACAACTGAAAGCCTGGGACTTCTGGAAGGAATATAAAATACAGAAAAGGAGAAAGAAAGCTCTTTTCATGTCAATCTTCCTTCCTTCCCTTGATCAGGTCTACAGGTCAGCTCTCCCTTCAGCTCCAGTAGATGCTGTGTGTTAGAGGCCAGTCTACTACCCACACCCTCAGGTACCTCTGGCCATGTCACAAGGGAGGGGGACATGATTTCCTTACCCCATCCAGATTCATGCCCCTTGAATACCATGATAATCCCTGCAACAATGCTGCTCTGACCAAAATGAAGATAATTTTCTGCACTTGCTAAGGCAGTTCGGTTTAGCTTTTTTGTGCTCTGACTTGGACATGCTAGAAATAATCTGTCTTTACCTTTGAATAAAAAAAGTTCCATTCACATATTTTCTCAAAATACACTTAGTCTGTCTCTTAGCTAAAATAGCCAATTATCACATTTTTAGCAATGGCTCCTTCAGAATCCCTGGGGTCCAGTCTTGAAGCCCCTCACTACACAGATAACAAATACATATTTAGGGAGTTCTGTATAGAAGTTGGATCCTGTGGGAGCTTGACAATCTCAATCAGAACCAGGTGTGCTCCAGATTTATCTTCAAACTTGGAAAGGGTGGCAGGAAAATAAATAGGGTCAAGAAAGTGGCAAAGGGGTGACCATAAAAATGCGTTCAGGTGATGGTCATAGCATGAAGAAAGAAATAGTTCTCTTCAATTAGAGTTGAAGGAGAAAGATTATAAAAACTTTAAAAAGGAGACAGATGCAAGCTGTTGGCATGGTAAATAACACAGACAGGATATTCCCCCTGGGTCAGCATATGCAAAACTGTCCAAAAACCTCAAGGGGCAAGGAATGTCAGTGAAACATGGTTCCCCTATTCAAGGCTGGACAGGGGACCTCAGTTTTTGTCGACCTGGGGGATTTCATGACGGCAACACCCTCACCTTTTGCCCTGAGCTGGAAGGACTGCATTTATTCATTTGCCAATAACACTCATTAACAGTGAAAATATGTTTCCGTTTGCCATGTTCTGGGCAGTGTAATCACAAGACCTACTGCCTCTAGACAAAGGGCCTGGATAGAGACTTCCCATTGGATCTTTCCCTCTGCCAGAAGCTCTGGTGCTTTTTACTCCTTTTGTGTTCCTTTTCGTCTAATAAAATCCTGTCTTACCATTGATCTGTGATCCGTGAATTCATTCTTTGCATCCCCAAGACCAAGGACCTACTGAAAAAAGAAATTCCAGTAACAAGAGTATAAAAAAGTATCTACGAAGAGATAGAACTTAAAACTCCAAATTTCCTCCAGGAGGAAGAGCCTTTTATGTTGTACCAGAAAGGTTTGACCTTAAAAGAACTGAGGATTGGATGGTATGTCTTAATGATAAAGGAACCGTGATTTTATTCCTGCCATTGATAAGTTGGAGGCACAAGTTCTTAAGCTGTCCTGGTGGTCCAGGTGAAAAATTAAACCTTTACCAGGCAGCCTGAGAGCATTTTATAAGCTGGCATGAATGGATACAGAACATGTTAAGAATTAGGGATCAGTAGAACTTGGTGACTATTTGAGAGTGTCCAGGTAAAGGGGAGAGAGATGTGAGTACTGTGGCATCCTGGGTTTGGGAAGGGGGTGGGAAAGTTTTTTGTAGTATTTTGCTGAGAGAGAAAATGCAGAAAGAAGATATATATGGAGTGGAGAGCGGATGGGACTTTAGGTAGAATAAGGGCCATGCAGGTTCTAAAACTGTCTTCATTCCCATGCCCTGTGCACCCACATCCTTCTGGGCATGACAAATTTTTGGCCTACAGAACTCTTGATACAGAGTTCACAAGACCTTGTGAATTGGAATAGGGAATTATACCCCCTTCATCTCCCTACTTCAGGCCGGAAAATATCCTGTGCCTTTATGATTCCAATCCCGGGTTTCTTGGCTTGCTGTCTCAGCTGGCACGTCTCATCACAAGGAACTGACTGAAAATCCAGTCTTCATTGTTGGCAACCACCAACCCCAAATACATCACCCAGAAACCCCAGTGAAGAGCAAGTACAAAGTACTGACTTCTAGAATCCATCAAATCTTACAGTAGAGAAACTATTAAGTGATAAGAATACTCCAGTGTACACTTTGGGGTCACTGCCACCTCTGCAGGCAGTTTGGAGGAAGAGCTGAGCCAGACAACAGTGTCAGAGAAAAGCTGAGTCGTGGCCATGGCACCCCATGAGTGGATGTCTCCAGGGCACACCTCGCAATTGGAGAAATTGTCCCAGCAAGGAGCAGAGAAAGAGGGATCTCAAGACGTCAGACCCAGGTGTGACCTAAGCTCGGTGAACAGAAGAAAATAAGCCCAGAAATTAATATCAAGGAAAGCCCCCAAACCTCCCCTGCATAGAAATGTTTCTGTGGTAGAGGTTAAGCATTTCTTACATCTTGGGGTAAAATGCATTCAGAAATTTAATCTAAAAACCTGTAGCGTCGTAGTTACTTCTTTTACCATCCAATTTATCTGAATTGGTTTAGACATTCTCACTTAAAAAAAAAAAAATTGTTCCAGCAGGGGTCTCTCTCTGCACATGGTATAAAGAAATTCCTAACAGTGCAATATTTTCATTTTGCTTATCCATCTTTTAGTGTAACTGGTTGTGATTGCAAAATATGTCACACGCTTTTCTTCTGCTCTTTGAAAACCACTGACAAGACATACTATGATGTTTCATATCATGACCAGGTGGTGCTTCAACAGGTGAGTTCATTATGTGGTGATTCATCAGGTACCACAGTGGCAACCTCTATGCTTTTGTGTCTGTACATCAGACTTTAAAAAGTTTATTTTTTAAAGGTATAATCCTTAATTTAACTTTATGCAGATGTTTCTTTGATTTTTTATTTCATAAATCCAGAACACTGGGAATTTTGGCTATTTTACTTATGTGTTTCATTATACTTCATACATATTTTATTATATATATATATATTTTTTTTTGGCTGGGGCTGGGTTTGAACCTGCCACCTCTGGTGTATGGAGCCAGCGCCCTACCCTTTTGAGCCACAGGCACCACCCCATATTTTATAATATTAATGATGAGCTTGTTGGGTGTGTATTGGTAGAGAAAAATAGAAAAAACTTAAAACATAGCTAAAATGTTCAAAAGAAAGAAATAACCTTATTTGAGAATGATGATTATTTATTTAAAACATTTACACTGGTTTGGGATCATGGATTTTCAGGAAGAGGCATTGTCATTGTTGGCACCCGAGTGTATGGGACAGACTCCTGAGGTCAGATGCATAATGTCCTGTGACACAATCTGTGGCATGGTCTGAACTTCTAGTGAAAACAGGTCAGCCCGGCCTCTGGCCACTGGATCTTGGGCCTTCCTGAAGAGATTTGTTCATCCCTGTTGTCAACCAGTTGACTTATTCTGAGCAGAAAAAAAGAATGGCCACAAACCCAAACCACCTCTTGCCAAGTTAGCAAATGGCACCTAAAATACAGTGCTTGCAAGAAATGTCTGTCATTTTTTTTTTAAATCTCTAAAAAAATTCTCAGGACCAGATTTCTGCAAATCTCTTAGACTGCTGGTTTTATTTCGATGCTTTGATCTCAGGTTTTATTGTTTTTCTTTTGATTTATTTCCTCATGACTGAACCTATGACTTATTTCCCTATCTCGATATTCATTCCCTCTTGAATCCTTTATTTCTGAAAATCATCTTTTAATTCTAAAAAACGGTATTGACATTTTCAGTGGCATCTTTTGACAAAGGATGTATATTTTCCCTTCACAAAAAATTAATATATTGGGCCATAAAAACGTCAATCCTGTCTGACCACTAATAAAACAGAAAATTTTAAGTGACGTGTTTTTTTCCAAATGATATTGCCACTTACTTTTCAACAGTATTAGAGCAATTCTCTTAATTCTCTGATGGAAAAAAAAATCCATTAAGATCCTTTAATGAACACAATATATATATTTGTAATGGACCAAATGGCAACGAGCCCTGGTCTGAAGCAATCACACTGTCTAATAAAGGAAGGTTCACGTTCAAGCGCGGTGCCTCCGAACACCAAATAGTACCAGAATTCCTAGTCAGCAGGATGCTGTGCCAGCTGCACTCCACAAATTGTTTTATCCTTTCTTACTATCTGTGGCCTCTTTCTAAATGTTTCCTCAATGTTTATATTAGGATACTGATAGCTCGAATATAGACCTTGACGTCCTATGTTTATCCACCTCCGGGCTATTAAAATCAATACATATTATGAATCCTTCTCATTTGAACACGTTTGCACCAGGCCATGCGGAGGCGCGTCTCCCTGCCTCCCTCGTTCCCATGCGAGCTGCGTCTCTGCCCTCTGTTTTTCATGGTTGCTTCCTTTCTCTCTTGTTTGTTCAGCTTCTGTACAATCATTTCTCTTTGCTCTGGCCCTTGCGCCAGCTTCATGTTCATTTCAGCCTCTGCCTTTTTTCCCCCTTGCAAACCTCTTTGATTCCAGTTGACAGTTCAAGAATTTTTTTTTTCTTCTACTTTCCAGAGGCTCCTGTTGCCATAGTGATACTTGATTACGGAGACCATGACTGCTTCCACTAGCTTTCTGGTTGCTATAACAATGCCAGTTAGCCGAGAATTCCGTGGAAACTTGTGAGAAGGATGCTAGTTCACACCTTTCCGTGGGACAGCCTGCCAGGAAATGTTTCTTACTTGATGACTGGCTGTAGTACTAAAACTTAAATCCGTAAACTTAAGGGTAGCCCCGTCTTTGGTAACTAAAAACCTGAGACATCAATATTTACTCTTCACACCCTGTAAGTACCCCTCTATTCCCTGCCTGTGCTTGCTATTGCTACTTTATTAGTTTTTGATGTGAAAAGTATACCTTCTATGGACTAAATTTTGTCCTCCCAAATCCACATGTTGGTGCTGTAATCCTGAGTAGGACTGGGTTTGAAGATAGGGCTCTTAGGAGGTAATTAGAGTTAAATAAGGCCAGAGAGTAGAGTCCTAATGTTACCAGAATTTCTCTCTACAGTAGATCCTTGGTCTTGGGGATTCAAAGAATGAGCCCATAGACCAGAGATCAGTGGTAAGATAGGATTTATTAGACAGAAAAGAATACAGAAAAAGCATCAGAGCTCCTGGGAGAAGGAAAGACCCAATTGGAAAATCTCCTCTGGGGTCCTTTGTGTAGGGCATATTGTCACATGTGTCCTTTGTAGTTACATTTGGCCAAATGAATAGATACAGTCCCTTCCCTTGGGGACAAAATGTCAGGGCATTCCCTTCATGAAACTGCCCAGGCCTAGGAAGTGGGAGGGTCCCTGTTGAGCCTTGAGTAGGGGGCCCTGCATCACTGTCCCTTCCAGCAGCAGACACTATGTGTGTGCCCCACACTGGTCAGCACAGTACTGTGAAACAAGGGGAAAGAAGAGGTGGCTGGGACAGCAGCACCAGCTGGACCATGGACTCACCCAGCTTCCTGGGACCCACAGACTTTGATGCGCTTGCCCCTCTTGGCTGCACTTGGCTCTCCACAGCCTCCGTCCAGCCATATCAACACCCCTGGGCTGCAACCCAGAAGGTGCAGCAGGTTCACCCAGGGCAGCCTGGGCAGCCTGAGCCAGGGTGCCACCCACCTGTGTCACTAATCAGATAGGATTGGTGGCCTTCTGAGAACACAGAAAACTGGGAAGAAAACTTCTAGAAGCCTAATCAGCTGGCACCTTGATCGTGGCCTTCCCAGCCCCCATAACTGTGAGAAAATAATTTTCTGTTGTCTAAGCCACTAATTCTATGGTATTTATTATGGCAGCTGACTCATATAGTAACCTAATGTTATTTAACACTTAGAGCACCTGTTAAGTACTTTTGATTTTAGAGACATCAATTTCTGGAACTATATTCAAATAAGGGAATCAGAGAGTATTGCAACATGCATTATTAGTATTTTGTCCTCGAATACTAGATGGGCCAGGAGAAAAGGATAGTCATTCATGGCACGTTTTGTGACCCATTTTGTTGTTGTTGTAGCGTTCTGAGTCTTAAGAAAATTTAAACGAGGAATTATTTTCATCTTTATAGATACTACAACTCACTCATGAAAACCAGGGCAGAATTTCTCTTTTACTTTGTTGAAATTGTGTCAACTCCCTAGATGGTATAGATGGAAAGTTGGCGATGGTTCGCACGGGTCTTCCCATGTGTGCTGAGTCGTGTGGAGGAAGGGAACAGCTGCAGCTTCACACTTGCTCAGGGCTAATGTCAAAAGACCTTTGCAGTGACACATGTCATACTACACGGAATGCCAGGTAAAGGTCAATTACTGGCCATGCATAGCCAGGAAGAAGAAAATCTGGGCATGTCTCAAAGTGTGTCAAAGGACAAGGCACCCAAACACTTTGCTAATGAAGAATTCTCAGATCAGTTCATTCACTGGTTTCTGCTCCTACCTTCACTTCCTTCAAAGGTGTCAATCAAGATATCATTAATTTGGGTGGTGCCTGTGGCTCAGTGAGTAGGGCACCAGGCCCATATACTGAGGGTGGTGGGTTCAAACCTGGTCCTGGCCAAACTGCAATTAAAAAAAAAAGATATCATTAATTTATTTGAGCAGAAGTAAGGCACAATAATATCAAAAAATAGTGCCTATATGCTATATTATCAGTGCATAATTCCAAAATGTATACAGTATAAACATCTTGGCATCGTTTGAGGATTCCTAGGAAATTTCAGGGAAAATGAAGACATTGCTTGTAAATGATAAGAAGTTTCTAATTATTATAATTGTTCTCATTGTGTTATAAAACCAGCTAATTTTTCTTATTATCATGGTAGAACTGGTAGCCCCTGTGTTGTTATTATTTAATGATTATAATAATAATCATTTCCTATTATATACCAGGCACCATAGTACTTATTAGGTTAAGTAATTCACATCTATTATTTTTATTTCTCACCACAAATTTGAAAGACAGTCACGAGAAACAAAGTAGATGGAGAAACTGAGGTCGTTCTGAGAAGTAAGATAATTTGCTGAACTTGGTTGCATTTTCCGTGTTTTCCTTCAGGCTCAAGAACTTAAACACACCCAACAGCCTAAAAAAAATGATCAGTCAGAGGAGCATCCCAGGAACCCTAAGGTCAGCCCTAAACTCAGTTGCATACCTTTCGGGATTACAACAACTAAATCAAACTGGCTGAACAACTGCTACAAATAGAAGTTATCTTTAATTTGACTTACTGGTTTACTTCCTGCATTCTGGAGGCATCCACCCAGAGCACCACCCCCCTTAATGAACCAGGTAAAATGTTCCTCGAAAAAAGAAAATGAGGTTTATGAAAAACTAAGTGATTTCAGGCTTGGTTTAATTCTTTTAGAAAACTTCCAACTGGGAAACGTAGATACTTTGACCTCCAAACTAATGCAACTTTTAGTGACTAAGTTGCTGAGAGAGAGAGAGAGAGAGAGTGTGTGTGTGTGTGTGTGTGTGTGTAGACAAAGAGAAAATGAACAAAGGAGCCAGAATGGGAGCAGAATGAATCAAATAGAATGAGGTAGTTGCTATATTTTGTAATTTCATTAGTCATTTTATGAGTAACAAATTAGAAATCATTGCAATATATAACCGCAGCCAATTTTAAGACATTTGCACATTATTAATTGGCATGCAAATAAATTGTCCCCTGAGTTTCGTGATTTTGCATACACTTTGGTCCCTGGGAACCACAAGGTATAACTGATTCCAATACTTTCTCAGACAAAACCTTTAGTGTTCTTTATGGTGAAAATCTTGCACCAATAAAACGTTCTTCAAAGAATTGCCTTCTCTTTGAAAATCATAGTGAGCTTCTCCACATAAATATGAGGATTCTCATATCTCTAAGAGATGTACCCACTGGAGGGATAGGAGAGACTGGAAGTTTAGGGGTAGCATAGAGGAGGGTCAGAATAACCCAGCAGGCCATGAGACAAAGGCTGTAGACTACTTGGCCATTTAACACCTGGTCACTCTAAGGCCCCTCTGCTCCCAACTACTTCCATGAACTAACCCCAGGAAGCAGGGGACTGGGTGTCTTCCTAGTGCTCAAGTTTTAGGTCATCTAAGACTTGGAATGAGAGGCAAAGGTCCTCCTTAAATGATCTGTAGAAATTAAGAAATTGGCGAGTGGTGTGAGTTTGGTGTGGTAAGAAAAGGACCAGGTGAAAAATGAGGACTCCTGCCTTCTTCGCCTCGCCTTCTCACTCTTGGAATAATTTTCAGTCAATTAGTTGATATGTATGGTCTTCACATTCATCTAAAAATTTAATATTGTTTCAGATATAAATTGATGGCATTTCCATTAATATCATGGCTAATAATTTGAGAAATAATCAGTATTAACTTCTGGTCTTCAGGCAAGGATGATGTACAGGTATCCCCTGAGGACATGATGATATAATACATTCAAGGGAGAAAAATTAATAAACTGTGTAAATGAGCTGCATGATTTTTTGACATTAGCATCTTGATGTTTTAGATTGTCAGAGATCTTGCTTATTAACTTATTTATACTTTTTTGTTGAAGAAGTGTTTGGTGGCTGGGCATGGTGGTGGCTCATGCCTGTAATCCTAGCCCTCTGGGAGTCCAGGGAGGTGGTTTACTTGAGCTTAAGTGTTTGAGACGACCCTGGGCAAGAGTGAGACCCTGACTCTACTAAAAATGAAAAAACTATCCGGGCATTTTGGCAGTGCCTGTAGTCCCAGCTACTAGGGAGGCTGTGAGGCAAGAGGATTGCCCAAGCCCAAGAGTGTCAGGTTGCTGTGATCTATGATGACACTATGGCAGTCTACTCAGGATGACAGAGTGAGAATCTGTCTGAAAGAAAGAAAGAAAGAAGGAGGGAAGGAAGGAAGGAAGGAAGGGAGGGAGGGAGGGAGGGAGGGAGGGAGGGAGGGAGGGAGGGAGGAAGGAAGGAAGGAAGGAAAGAAAGAAAAAAAGGAAGAAAAGAAAAAGAAAAAACAATGGGTGATTTCCTCTTGGGAGTTTGAGGGTGCTCCCTATGTAGTGTGGGTAGACTGGTAACAAACAACCACACTGTTAGACCAAGGAGGTTGTCTTTGCACACTGTTGTAGAGGGAGTTCAGAGGCATGTGCAAAATTACCCCTTCCTTTAGTTCCAGTTGATTAATCCAATGCCTTCACAGGTCACGGAGAGACAGACATTCAGGGTTGACTCTTGCTTGTAGTTCTTTAAAATCTTGACGCCAAATGTTTAAAATGTCCAAGCACCTCCGTGTGACCACTTTTTTTCAAGTTGGAGATTGGCAAGAACATTCTTCTGCTTTTGATTTTATCTTTCCAGTTTCTCTTCCTGCCATTCCCTAATCATTTGGTCGGTTTTCACCCTTGATTGGCCTCAATTACCTACCTTAGGAACAACTGTATGGAGGTATAATTTACCTGTTTGAAGCATACACTTGTATGGCATTCAGTATTTTTAGACTTGTTCAACCGTTGCCACTACCAATTTTAGAACATTTTTATCACTTCTCCAAAAGGCCCCCTATACTCCTTAGCTGTCACAATCAGTTCATTTCCTCTTCCCCCTAGTCCCTGGCCACCACTCATCTATTTTCTGCCTCTATAAGTCTGCCTATTCTGGATTTTGCACATAAATGGTATCATATAATATGGTCTTTATTTTCTTTTGTGGAGTATTTTATAAATCTGGTTCAACCTCTTGCACTAGTTAGTTTTTAGAAAGCCCTTAGCCAATTAACCATAGTTTAAAAAATGTTTGGTCTAAAAAAAAAAATGTTTGGTCTAAAATTTCTAACATAACTGGCATATCTGACCGTAGTTCAGCTTCTTCAAACTGTGTTTTTTGCCTTTTAGTACACTTTATAATTTTGGTTGAAAGATGGATGTGATACAAGGTAAAAGGAACTCCCCTAAAGAGGCCTTTAGTGACATAATGGTAGTGGGTTGGAGGGAGGGGAATTTTTCTGTTGTCTTATGATCCAATCTTGGTCTTTTTGTGACCCTGTGCCACTGTCCTGTGAATTTTGCCAGTACTTCTGAGTTTTTCCCCACCTTTGGTGGGGCAGGATGGCTGAAGGGAGCAGAATTTTTATCCCTCACTTCCCCCAGTAGGTTACGCTCTGATTAAACACTAGCAGATTAGGATCTGGTAAAACTGTTTCTCCTAAGGGCAATTCTTGTTAAGAACAGAGTGTTCTGACATATTTCAAAATTGTTCCTTTTCCCCTCCTTCTGCCAAATCACAGATGATATTTTTCTTCAATATTTACTGTGAGAACCTGGTTGAGCTTCTGGAAGAAAAACTCAGAAAAGTGTGGGGCCTTCTGGAGTTAAGGCCCATTCAGGCAGGGGATAGTGGATTCAGCCACCTCTGGCTGGGGGAATCTATCCAGAAACATCACTCCGGGGGCACAGAGAAGCAGTGGGAGACTTCAGAGGTCAATGGGGAGGTCTGGAGCTGAGGAAAACTGACACAGAAGGTATGTGCTTGGTATGGGCAGAGGTCATTAGTTAGCCAGCTTTCCCACAGAGATCTGGGGACAGGAAAGAGAGCTGTGTTGAAGTTTTTTTAATTTTGGACTGGGCTGCTTGCTGGCTGGCACAGTAAAATCAAATAGTGTCCAGTGGCCGGGGTAGAATGCCAGGCAGGATGGTTCTCCCATTAGCTTGGCTGATGGAGGAGCATCTCCATTGTGTGAAGGAAATGAGGGGACAGTCCACAGGATCCTAGTGCATGTTCAGCTCTGGTGCACAGACTCAGCTTGATTGGCCATTCTTGGGGTGAGCTGAATTGCTCAGCGGGCACTTTTGATGGTCCTCCTGGGAAGTCCAGTGACAGCTTTGGAACCCCAGTCTCATAGGTATAGAAGGCTGATGCAGTGAACAGGCCCAGATTGAGGGCAAAGCAATCAGGAAGGCAAGACCCAGTCACTTTTGCAACTAGACAGTGGCTTCCGACCCCCATCATATACTGTAAATCCCAGTGTGTTCTCCATCTCCTAACAAGAAAGGGCCTCCTGGTGTCCAGGCAATGTATTGCAACACACGCACATACACATGTAAATGGTATGTACATATGTGTAAGCGTGTGTATATACCGTTTCACATTTTTTTTGCTTCTTTTTTTCAATTTTTTCTTAGTTTTTTCTTGCCTTTCCCCCCTCTTTTGTTGTTGTTGTTTTAATTAGTTTCTTTGTTTGGTTGTATTTTCACTTTTTTCAATAGTAAGGGCATCTCTATTTTGTTTTTCAGCCAATTTTATTGTTTCTTACTTTTTTATTTCTCTCCTTTTTTCTCCTTTAGTAGAAAATTTTCTACTTTTGCCATCTTTCACAAATAAATTCTTCCTCATATAACAGAAAAAAATATCATTATCTTATATGATTGTATTTTTAATTTTCTTTCTGTTTTTTTCTCTCTTCTCTGAGGGATAAGGAGTCATGGCACTGTTCTGGCTGGAGGTAACAGCATTGATCCATCTCAGAGAGGCCACGAACTCATGACTAGGGTGTCTTTCTTCCTTTGGCCTTTGGAAAGAGGGTATTGGTAGGTCCCCACTCTAACATACTGCTGATTTCTTTCTATATTTGGCAGAGGTGGGTCTTGCTTTTGGCCAGACTGGTAAGGAGCTCCTGACTTCCAGGGACTGTCCCTGCCTGGCCCCTTAAAGTCCCAGAGCTATGGGTGTGGTGAAAGCACCCCACCAAATACCATTTCTCCTGTCACTCTCTTTCTCAGAGTCCTTTTAGTCTCTTAGGTTCTTTTAGTCTCATTTTCTTCAATTCTTTTCTTCCATCCTCCTACATTTTTTTTTCCTTTTTATCTTTCTCTTTTCTTTCTCCCTTCTCTCTGTTTACCCTTCTCTTCCTTTTGGCCTCTTACCAAAAGGCCACTTCAACGCCTAAGCTCTGAGACATGATAATTTAAAGCAAAGGAGGTAATGAGAAGGAGAAAGTGAGGGAAGGAAGTGAACAAGAAAAAAACACACTTGAGGAGGAACCAACAGAAAAGTGCAGGCCACATGAAAAACCAGAACAGAGCAAACCCTGGCAAAGAATCATGAGTAAGCTAACAATTGCATCTATAATGTATTAATGGAAATAATAGAAAGAGAATTTAGAATATAGATGGCAAAAATTATCAAGGGAATTGATGAGAGAGTGGAAAAAGAACCACAAAATGGATGAAAGATATGAAGCATATAGCAAGGATATGGTGGAACTTAAGGACTTAAAGAGTGAGTCAAGGAACTTAAAGATGAAGTAGAAAGTATCAATAACAGATAAGTCCATGGAGAAGAAAGAATCTCAGAGGATAAAGCTCTTAAACTAACAAAGGCAGTGAAAGAGGCAGAAAGGAAAAAAGTGAGAGCAGAACATTCACTCAGACAATATGGGATTTCATGAAGCATTCAAACATACAAATTATAGGTATTCCTGAAGGGGAAGAAGAACATCCCAAAGGAATAGAAGCTGCACTGGAAGATATCATAAATGAAAATTTCCCCAATTTCACAAAAAATTCTGCAACACTCATTTTAGAGGGATATCAAACCCCGGTGATTTCAACACAAACAGAGCATCTCCAAGACACATTGTAATGAACCTGTCCAAAGTCAAGATAAAACAGAAAATTCTGCAAGCAGCCAGGAGTAAGCACCAACTAACCTACAGGGGGAGATCCATCAGGGTGACAGTAAACTTCTCAGCTGGTTCTTTCTAAGCTAGAGGAGGATGGTCATCTACCTTTAACCTTCATAAACAACACAATTCTTATCCCAGAATTCTATATCCTGCTAAACTAAACTTCAAAATCAATGTAGAAATAAAATCCTTTGTGGATATACAAACACTGAGAAAATTCATGACAAGACAAGCTTAATGGGAAATACTGAAACCTATTCTCCACACTGAACATCATGATGAACCAACAGCAAAGCAAACACTCACAAACTAAAGGACAAAACCTAGCTTCCACAAGGTGCAAAAGGATAAAACTAAGCAACAAACCTTCACAAGATAAGATGAATAGAACTCTGCCACACTTATTAATTCTCTCAATAAACATTAATGGTTTGAATTCCCCTCTGAAGAGGCACAGGCTGGCTGATTGGATAAAAAAATATAAGCCATCTCCAGGAAACACATCTAACCCTGAAAGACAAAACAAGATTCAGGGTAGAGTCATGAAAAACATTTCAGGCAAATGAAAATCAGAAGAAAGGAGGGACTGCAATCTTATTTTCACACACAGGTGAATTTAAAGCAACCAAAATTAAGAAAAACACAGATGGTCACTTCATACAACAAGAAGACATTTCAATTCTAAATATTTATGCACCCAACTTAAAGGATCCCAGATTTATTAAACAGACCTTGATTGGCCTGAACAATATGATAGCCTATAACGTCATAATTTCTGGGGTCTTTGGTACCCTCTGGCAGATCTGGACAGATCCCCTAAAAGGAAACTAAACAAAAATACAAGGGACTTAAATGTAACCCTAGAACAAATGGGCTTACTAGACATATACTGAACACACCCTCCCAAAGATAAGGAATATACATTCTTTTCATCAGCCCATGGAACATACTCCAAAATGATCAAAATAGATCATATCCCAGGACACAATCAAACCTCAACAAAATCAAAAGAATTGAAATTATACCTTGTATCTTCTCAGACCACAGGGTTATGAAGGTAGAACTCAACTCCAGCAAAAATTTCCATCCCCACACAAAGGCATGGAAACTAAACAACCTTATACTGAATGAGAGTTGGGTCCAGGAAGAGATAAAGGAGAAAATCTTTAATTTCCTTGAACATAACAACAATGAAAAAACAAGCTACCAAAATCCATGGTAGTCCTAAGAGGTAAATTTATCACACTAGATGCTTACATCTGAAAAATAAAAAGAGAGCACATCAACAACCTAATGAATCATCTCAAAGAAATGGAAAAGGATGAGCAATCCAATCCCAAACCCAGCAGAAGAAAAGAAATAATTAAAATTAAATTAGAGATAAATGAAACTGAAAATAAAAGAATCATTCAGAAAATCAATGAAACAAAAAGTTGGATCTTCAAAAGAAAAATAAAATCAAGAAACCATAGGGCAGGCAGACTAACCAGAAACATAAAAGTAAAATACTTAATAATCTCAATTAAAAACTAAAAGGGGAAATAACAACAGATATCACAGAGATATGAGAGATTATCTCTGATTAATATAAGAAACTGTTTACCCAGAAATTTGACAATGTGGAGGAACCTGGGATTGTGCCATCTCCCTAGACTTAACCAGGAAGAAATAGATCTCTAACAGATCAATATCAAGCAATGAAATCAAAGAAGCAATAAAAAAGCTTGTAACAAGAAAAAGCCTGAAATTAGATGGATTCACCCCAGTATTCTATCAAACCCTTAAAGATGAGCTGGTACCTATACTGTAGACCCTATTCCAAAACATTGAAAAGGAAGGAAGCTTCCCCATCATGTTCTATGAAGCAAACATCACCTTGATTCCAAAAACAGGGAAGGACCCAACTAAAATGGAGAACTACAGAGCAATTTCACTAATGCATATAGATGCAACAGAGAAATGCAAATCAAAACCACTCTGAGATATCATCTAACGCCAGTTAGATTAACCCATATCACAAAATCCCAAAATCACAGACGCTGGTGGGGTTGTGGAGAAAAGGGAACACTACTGCACTGCTGGTGGGAATGCAAACTAATACGTCCCTTTTGGAAAACCATATGGAGAACACTCAGAGATCTAAATATAGATCTACCATTTGATCCTGTA